>JAWPHD010010659.1:0-91483 GCA_037043455.1 Cyrtodaria siliqua
GGACTACTTTCGGCAACTACCATTTTGACCCCCTGGTTCCTGGTCCAAGTCCATATCTTCTTTGTTTATCATCCGATTTTGATAATTCTTTCACCCTTATTCAAGTTTTTCAGAACTCACAATAATAAAGATGGTTTGGCTGTGTCGCTACATTCCCTTTAAGATAGCTGAGCATTTCCTCCACGTGACTAACGTTGTGCCATTTTCTATTTTGCTATGTTGCTTCAGTTATCTGGCCTTTTTCTAACTTGTTTATATTAGGTTTGTGTATATGGATTCCATATATGTGCGGCACATTCTAACGGTGGGCGGACAAACGTCATATCAACGGTATACGTAGTTGGGGATGGGCGGGGCGGCACATTCTAACGGTGGACAGACAAACGTCATATCAACGGTATACGTAGTGGGGGTGGTGGGGGCGGCACATTCTAACGGTTGGCGGACAAACGTCATATCAACGGTATACGTAGTGGGGGTGGTTAGGGCGGCACATTCTAACTGTGGGCGGACAAACGTCATATCAACGGTATACGTAGTGGGGTTGGTGGGGGCAGTACATTCTAACGGTGGGCGATCATACGTCATATCAACGGTATACGTAGTTGGGGGTGGTGGGGGCGGCACATTCTAACGGTGGGCGGACAAATGTCATATCAACGGTATACGTAGTTTGGGGTGGTGGGGGCGGCACATTCTAACGGTGGGCGGAACAAACGTCATATCAACGGTATACGTAGTGGGGGTGGTGGGGCGGCACATTCTAACGGTGGGCGGACAAACGTCATATCAACGGTATACGTAGTTTCTTTGCGAGTTGGGGGTGGTGGGGTGTGTGAAGGGCGTTTTATTCGCCTTACTGGATATCGTACCAATATGGTGTGACTCCGATCCGTATTATCCGTAATAGTAATCCATTGATACTCGGAGAGGAATCGTTATCCAGAATATGGCCATTCTGTTATGTGTATACTTACTATATGGCCCATTCTGTGACCGTGTTAGTGTATGGAGTAATGTGTTATACTCGTTTGTCTTAGGTACTCGGGTGGTCACTTCTATGGGGCCTGAGAAAACAATTAATTCAGAATGCAGAACAACTTTCCTTTAATGTACCACGTTGAGGACAAGTGGACAAGTCCTTAATAGTTACAATACAATACGGGTTAACATGTACATAATGATATGTATTATTAATTACGAACACATGCAATTATGGCACTCCATAGTTTGCTCAGAATAATAAAAGTAAGCGTCAGCGAATAAAGTAAACTCGTGTAAATACTTAGTTAACAAATGTGCAGTAGTCCTGACTTCACCATGTAAACACGAATACACGTGTCGCATTATTAGAATAACAATGTCTACATGTACAATATATTTATGAATCAATCAGTATATTTATGAATCAATCAGTATATTTATGAATCAATCAGTATATTTATGAATCAATCTATTTATGAATAAATCACTATATTTATGAATCAATCCCTTAGAATACAAATACGTCTGTATGTACAATATACTCATATGTATCAGTCACAACATAGGTTGGTCACCGACTTGTTATATGCCTGCATCGAATTTGCATTACATACAGATGTGGATAAACAATATTATTGAAAATGAGAAGTCGTGCGGGTATGATCGTAACCTTAAGTTACATTTGCAATAAGTTCATTTCCGTAATATTTAATCTTAGATTTATTGAAACAGTGTTGAATACTTCATTTTGGTTATGACAAACACACAAGCATAAATATTGCACACGAACAATACATTATTTCAAATGGAACTAGATATTGTAAATCGTGATAAAGTGCATATCTATTCATGTTAAAATAATAAAGTTTCTTACCTGAGAAAATAACCAATTCAGGATGCAGAACAACTTTCTTTTAATGTACCACAATGAGGATTAATGTACCACAATGAGGATTAATGTACCACAATGAGGATTAAGTGGACACGTAATCTTTAGATAGAAGTAATGCCATTCTATGTGGATATTTCTCAGAGTGGCTGTCATGGTGAAGTGGACAATTTGACCAATAAAAATCTGTCCATGCTATTTGCTGACCTGTAACCCTTGCATATATTTAAATATTGACCAGTAAATTTCGGTGGAACTAAATTGACTATGATTGATTAAGTCCGTAAATATTCTTAGGGATATGGCAAAACCTGCGACCAAGGCGTTCGGCAGCTTCCTGTATTCAGACAGGGAATGGTCAATTGATTAATGTGTGGTTACGTTGAAGTTCTTAGAGTATACATATTTTTCTACCAATGTCATTTTTTGGCAGACCACTTGATATATAAGCATTGAAGTTACATTCAAGTTCTTAGAGTATACATATTTTTCTGTTAATATCACTTTTTGGCTGACCACTTGATATATCAGCCTTGTGAGAAACTCAGTGGGTGGCCGTTCAGAGTTAAACTATTTGAAAACAGTAGACTATGAACAATTCACGTTGTATATGCTAGGAATGGTTGACGACAACCCGTCAAACTTCCCAGTGGGCACATGACGTCAATGTGACGTTGTATCCAACGTTGGGCTATGACGTTGGATTGACGTTGGATTTTGGTTGAAAATGAAAGTCAGGTAGACGTCATATTCCGACGTTGATACAACGTCAAACCCCGACGTTGGATTGACGTTGGACTCTGACGTTGATACAACATCAAATCCCGACGTTGGATTGACGTTGAATTATGGTTGAAAATGAAAGTCAGGTAGACGTCATATTCTGACGTTGATATAACGTCAAATTACGACGTTAGATAGTGAACACAGATAATATAAACACATTTAAATACATTTATTCATTGTATAGACACTCAGTACAACAACCGAATAGAACCCCGCGGGGCAACGACAAACTAATTCATTCCATTCAACTGACCCATGCCGAGTTGTGTTTACACTATGCATAGTACTTCTACAAGAAATGAACAAAATGGCGCAAACTTGGCCAAGATAAACAATGAAAATTTGTCATCACGTTTGGCAGGCCTCCAATACAGATGCATCGCTCCCTCTCTATATATAAGTCTACTTGCGATCGGTCAAACAGATGACTGATCTTGCGTTGTTTTGTGTCTTTGGTTGCCGATTGCGCCAATACTTTGAGTCATCGTTCACATTTAGGCATGTTGATCACAAATTGAAATCGACTAGTCATTGAATGGCGGCTTTGTTTATTTTTTTCACTCTTGTAAAGTCACGCGTGATCGGCCGATGCAGTGAAACGGCACACTTCGGCTTTGTACATTGACCGTGTTATACCAATTAGCATCGGTCCTGCACAAAGGAAAATTGGAGCGAGACGGGACCTTTTCCAGGGCAAGGCGCCAAGTCCAAAGGGGCAGGGCGTAATGTGGGAAGACATGTCGTCAGAGGAAAGGGCAGGGCGCAGCCCAGCGGGCACAACAACGTTGAATCAACGTCAGGTACCAATGTTGAATCAACGTTGATTTATAGTTGGATTTGAAAGTTGAATGGACGTTGAAATTCTGACGTTGAATCAACGTTGAAGACCGAACGCTAAAACAACGTTGAAGACCGAACGCTAAAACAACGTTGAATTATAGTTGGATTAATGTTGATGTGGTATTTAATGCTAGCAATTATGTTTAGCACCATATGGTTATACTGACAAGCTATATTCACTCCGGACAATTTCAGGAAAACTCTGACTTTCCAATCAAGCTGGGTTTTGAACTCGTCCGAGCTTTCATTGCTATAAAGACCCACGCAAAGACCTACAGCAAGTACAGCTAAAAATTATCAGACTGCTAAGTCAAATAACTATAACTTAAATTAGTCGTGGCGAGCAAAAAAAATAATCACATTTTCTAACAAATACTTTTCTGCTGGAAAGAAAATGTACAAATGCTCGACCATATAGTCCTTTGATATACTGTCATGCTATGACCACAATAGCCTTGGCATGCAGTGTGAACTCGGAACTCGCAGGCTGATCAGGGTGTACACTTTCTGGCTGTTCATCAGTCATTTCTCCAAAACAACCCTTTGTATCATAAATGGAAAGGTCCAAATTTAACAAAAGGACAGTCCATTATGCATTCATAGAAGGGTAAGGGTTTTATTTAATGTAAAATATTGGGGTTTAAGATAATACCTCACTACAAATCGAATCAATCACCTTTAATAATAAAAAAAAAACAATCTCTATAAAGCAACTATTAAAAAATATTTCTGTAATTATGTCAACAAAACAAGTCTAGCTATTTATAAATTGTCGAACTCCGCAATCAAGTGACAATTATAATCTACACCGCAATCACATGACAATAACAATCTCCACAGCGACCATGTGACAATAACAGTCTCCACAGTGACCACATGACAATAACAATCTCCACAGCGACCACGTGACAATAACAGTCTATACAGCAATCATGAGACAATAACAATCTCCACAGCGACCACGGGACAATAAGTCTATACAGTGATCATGTGACAATAATAATCTCCACAGCGACCATGGGACAATAACAATCTCCACAGCGTCCACATTACAATAACAGTCTATACAGCGATCATGTGACAATAACAATCTCCACAGCGACCACGTGACAACAAGTCTATACAGCAATCATGTGACAATAATAATTTCCACAGCGACCACATGACAACAAGTCTATACAGCGATCATGTGATACTTCGCGTATACAAACTCGGAGTTCGCTGAGTCGAAACTGCACAGGTAAAAGGTGCAACATTTTATTTCTGCAGTTATTCTAATGCATAATTATTCAATAACTTTTTTATTAAAAAAGGCAGAAGACAATTTTTTATTTTTGTTTTTTGAAAATTAGAATGCCCGGATAATGTCACGATAATTATATGGCGGTTCCTATTACCGGCGACTGAACCTGAACATAAAATACAATTAGTAATTACTATACTGGAAATTACAATTTTTATTTAATCGGTGTTTGTAAAATGATTTACGTTTCTGCTGTTGATTATTATTATATCGATGAGTTTTTTAGTAAAAATAATCAAACAAATTGTAAAGAATTCCGGGTCATTAAACCCGTTCTTAGTGCCGCCTTTCTAAAAGGTACCTACATCGCTAGGGTATTATGGGTATCCAAATTATTTATGTCGGTCGCAAGAGAACTGATTTTTTGACAACAGAAACGGAGAAAACTTTTGATTAAATGCATTCAAAGTTTGAAATCCATATTTTTTTAAATGACTTTTTATGTATTCCATATATTTATCAGTCAAGTCATCTTTGCATGGAAATGATGCACTCGGCGTTTGTATTTTTCTGCCGATTGGTTCTTTTTCAAGCGCGATGTCGGACAAGTTAAAGTTGTCAGAAAATTTAGATTTGTTCCCAAAAATAAATCGCCAAAGGTGCAGTGCGAATCGAGTAAAGTGTGTGCTTCGCGTGATCCGTACTGTACATGTTGCCCTCCACAGAGCTAGCTTTAATACCTTTAATTAATACATTACCAGTTATAAGTTAGCAGAGACTTGTGTTCTTGAAAGGAAATTTCCATTCATATTGATTTTCGCCATCAATCCATTTGACATCGTCCTGAAAGAGAATAAGGACCTTTAAGAGAACAATCACTTGATTCTTTAGTATTTTACTCTTTCCACATGTTTTCATACTTCAGCTTCCAGTTGGGTAATGGCTGCTTAAACAATGTTGCTGCAAAACAGATTGATAACCCACCCTTTCAATCCTGCGCGTTATGTACAAAAATGTTTAAATGGATATACAATTTAAGCGCTATAGCTACTAGAAGCGCTAGTTCAAGCTCAAATCAAGATGGATATAAAAATAGCTGGTTCCAGAATTAACGATTGTTTGTTTGCCGTCACTTGACTCAGGACTTTAGGTACTGCTGAAGTATGGCTGATGGGGTCATTGTCGTTCCGTGTACTACAGAAAGGTACCCGGGATACATCTATGTATACAGAAACGTACCCGAAAATCTTTGAATCCAGAACGGTCCCCATATAAACAGAAAAGTACCCGGACAAACAAGATCTCATTGGCGGAATTGAAACAATTTAGAACTTGATAAACAACTACTTAAACAATATTGTTTATCATTAACTATTGCACTATTATTCTTAAAAACATATTTAGGCTGCCGTAGTTAGTAATAAAATCTAGAACGTATTGTCATAAAACCGGAAGTTGTAAATCATCAAACCCCGCGCAAAAAAGTAAACACATTTTATACACAGCTTGTCATTCAAGAATAGTTTAATGAAGGATCAAGGAATCCCTGTACTTTTATTTCCGAAGCCCCCACCGGAAAACACACGCAAATTTGGGCGCCAAATTTGATTGAGAATTCTGATAATCGAATCATCAAAAAAGGATATCAAAAATATTATTTTTCAAAATATAAATTGGCGCCATTAAATACATTATAAATATGTAAGCTAAACTTTTAAAAAAGTGAATCGTTAATGAAAGTGTCGTTTCCGTGAAGTAACAGAACGCATTAGTGACGCACTTTACGACATTGTACTCTCGCGAGATTTTGTCTTGGGTACATTTATGTTAATTTGAGGGCCTTTCTGGATTTCGATAATTTTCGGGTACATTTCTTGTAACCCGGTTGCCTTTCAGTAGTAACCAGTACGACAAGGACCCCATCAGCAAAAGTATGAGCTATCTTTTGGACGGGATGTAAAGCTTTCGGCACTGTGTGCAGGGAGAGCCACACACATTGATTGCAAGATCTCACCATAATTTTTAATCCAAGCATACTTTGACCCTAAAAGCATTCTTTTTTTATCTTTTAGTGTGTGGCTTTTTAGGCAGATGAAATATCAAAATCGTAAAAAGGGCAGGTAAGGACAGAGAATGCTCGGATTATGGTGTGTGTTGGGAGGGTGGGGTGGGGTGGGTGTTGGGTGGGTGGGGTGGGGGGGGGGGGGGAGGGGAGGGGGCATAAAACCTTTCCTCCGAAACAAACTGCATTGATAATCAGAAATTGATTGTGTGCAGTATCGGAAAGAACATTATCCTAAAGAGACTGGTCGTTGGAGAATATTTTTTGAAAAAAGAATAGAAAAACTTCAAAAAAGATGGGCCCATTCCAACGAGTACGAAATCGATCGGGATTCGTTATTTATTGTTCACAAATATTTTACACAAACTTTTCCCATCATACAAAGTAACACTGACTTACCACTTCGAACTTGATCACCGACGCTTTTGGAATATTGAAATAACTGTACTAAAACGACTTTATACACACATTTCTTTGTAAACAAGACACAATCTGTTTTCCGCGTGAAATTTTATTTCCCTGCATTTGATTGGCTTGGTCAGCATTTCCGTTAGTGGCCTCCTAGCGGATATCCAGGGGAGGTAACATCTGTTATAAACTCCCGACTTCGAATAATTCGGATAATTGAATTTAAGTATTGGACTCCTAGGCGAAAGTAGAATATAATTTGAGAGGTTAGCGGCACATAACATATTGCGTCAATTGTTGATATTAAAGTCAATGCAATTGTCGTATGATACCGGCATTAAGTTGGTTCATATATCAAAAACAGTAAAAATTTAAAACATTTATCTCAGCTAGCATGTTGAAAACATGTCTGCTATACAACGTTGTTATGACGTCAAGAGGAATCGTAAATACAACGTTGTGATTTTGACGTCGATTAGACGTTGGATTTAGGTCGCCGACGTCGCGACCAAGATCCAACCAATATCCAACGTCACTTTGACGTCGTGTGCCCACTGGGTTACTACTAGTTGATAACTTTTCCGACTACATGATATTAAATGCAACTTGCATCAACAATCTATATTGCTGTTAAATGTTCACTCGATTAACATTGCGTATTACCTGCCAGGACAATCGTGAAAAGTATCAGTGATTTTAAAATGGTCTCACAAAAAGCTTTGGAATTATTGTGCTAGTAACTTGTACACACTTTGCGTCAGTAAAATAATTCAATAACGGACGATCTATAATTAACCGTGATTCACAAACTTCGTTTGGCGCGACAACAATATGTCTTTAAACATTGTATGTATTTATTTATACACCGATCTTGTCAACACCCGATATTTATAACCAGAAGTCGATTCGATATTAAGACAAATGCATATGATATTGTTAATATCTCATTTCTTTCACTTAATACGAACGACTTACTTTGTTCTCATTTATTTTCCTGCATTATGTTCATGTTGTATTGTGCTTGCTCTCTGTATATATGTTGCATTCTGTTTCATTTGTATAATCTTCATTAACTTGGAGGACTTAAAGATGATATATATATATAAATATATATATAAGGCCGTAGTTCGTCTGAAGGTTGTCTGTCCTTGGTAGTTCACAATATTTCTCCCCATATATATATATATATATATATATATATTATATATTTCGAAAAATTATTTTGCAAACGCGTTTGTAGTGGGAATGCTAGTAAAACATGATGTCAAAATAAATTTTAGCTGGCATATTTTAGAATTAGGACAATCGAAAGCTGCACTAATTCGAAGTACTTAACAAAATCCTATATACCCAGTTGTATAAGTGGTATAACTTATTTCTAAGAAAACACATCGACTTGAGAAAGTTTTAAAACATGTTCATGCAATCAGAGTAGACGATTTACACTCGTTATTTTGCAGTTTAACCGTATCTCTAATCAAGCGCGAAATACACAAAACAATGAAAATATTATTGACGTATTCTTCGGTGGGTACTTAGGAATTTTGTTATCATATTAAATTGATTGTTTAACAATGTAATTATTTAATAAAAACTTACCAAGATTTTTCTTTGGAAATGCTGTAAGGCATCGCCATAGAGGCCAACAAGGGAAGTAATGTAAGGGTTATACAATTTTAAGTGTTGCTCATCAATTCTGTGCATGGTCATTCTGATTCTAGACAATAATTAGATGAATATAAACAAACTGATAATGATAGAAAACTATCTCGGTATAATGACATATTTGTCAAGCTGAAATGCATGTTTTCTGGTTTATAAATTGAAAACTAATTGTTTTTGAAAGTCAAAATGATAAATTTGGTTTGCCCACAGGTAGCATATTATTTTAATAACTGTATCATTCAGTGATAACACTTTCTAACAATAAATTAAAATATCAAGCAGAATGGGCATTTTAGAGTGTTTTCGTGTTTAAATTTCCATTTATTTCCAACAAAACACCAAAGGTTCACTAAACATGCACTCAGATCTGATAACTGATGTCTATTTTGTCAATTTAAAGAAAAACCCCGGAAGAAAACAAAAAAAAAAAATCCACTTTAGCAATATTAGCATTGTAGCGAATTTCGAAATTTTGCCGGTAATTTCAGGTTTATTCATGTCAAAATACGCCACCCACTTTTTCCTCGATTTTGCGAGTTTTGGGGTCAACTAAAACCTAACAGTATACATTTTTGTGCAGGATATGCATCATTGTACATTTCAATAAACAAAAATAGGTAAAAAATAATGAAATACTATATTTATTTTTTTAAATTTTAGGTGGTAACCATAATTTTTTCATTTTTGGGCCATTTTTCTTCCGATTTTTAGCCCCAAAAAAACCTCTGCAACTTTTCTGCATTAAGTCATCTTTTTTACTGAACTGCATATATTTTCGATTTAAAACAACAAAAACAGTTTATGTTTTAAAAAAAAAAAATACTGCCAAAAGTTTGAAAAATATACAATAACATATTTAGGGGACCTAAATGATTTGGAGAAAATTCTAGTTGCATAAATGTCGTTAAACACAAATATATCTCATGTCGTGTTGTGTGGTAGCATGACGGGCATATAGGGATCACTTTGTTCATCAACTGGTGTGTACATTTTCTGTACATAAACTAAAGGACAATCCATTTTTCCGGAAGGGTACATAACATTTCCATTTTTTCATATTTCTTAATACCATGCTTCATACATACACATTTGTTTCATTAAAAGTGTTAAATTAAATTAAAATGTCTTGTTCCTTCATTATTCCCAATTCCATTACATAGTCTATCATAGAAATTATTTTTACGCCGGTATGTGATACTTTGTATCACACGTTTTCTTGGTTCAACTGCACCTATTATACAGTTCAGTAAATGTTCTGTTACCGCTGCTGAATTCAGCGTGAACCTATGACGATAGATAACGATTCCTGATCGAGTTTCTAATTTGGGTCGTCCAGTTTGGTAAGACCTCTAACTTGCTGGGTCAGGATTTGGGACTAACTTATCCTAGTTCACCTGCACCTATGGACACCTATCATATAGGCTGACTGATCCCTTATCTGCGGAATAAGCTAGGGTTCCACTTTCTCACTGGAGAGATGTGTTTGCAGGCCAATGTTATAAAGTGTTACTGTCTGGCTATCTACGACGTAGGCATGTGATCTGGCTGTTTGTAAGAAAGAAGCAAGATAGCATTATTTTGCATATCGCAGGGAGAAGTTCACCTGCCACTATATAACATATCAAGTTTCTTTTAAGGACAAACAAGGGGCCTAACGATCTTGAAATGAAATACCACTGCCCGTAATGAACTCGGAAACTACCAAACTTCCACTGGAATAATAAAACATGTTAATTAATAATTGCAAATTGTCTTCAAAGTGTATAAACAAATTATTTTCCCTTTCATTACACTACGTACATGAGTTCAAATATATATAAGTTATATGTGTGATATATGTCGAGAGAATTTTGAACTAACCAGTACACATAATAAATATGGAAACGAAGCCAAAAGGCCTAGTGCCATTAGGGTGAGCAAAAAGAACAACTTTACGATCGAATCATCGTTAGCCATACCTGTAGTCGTTTTTCTATACACGATTTGGACTCAGCGGTCATCATTCAGTGAGGGTCGAATTACTTCATTACCACGACTCCAAGCTGGACGACCCAAAAAATATATGAAGCTAACTGAATACTATGAAACGCCATATGAATTGTGTTGTCCATTTGTAGAAAGTCCTGCGATTTCATATGTATGCTCTGTGCAACTTGTATTACGTTATATTACTTCCATCTTCATGCTCTGAGCAAACTTTAATTTATGTACTTTAATTTTTCTCTGATCTGCGCACACTATAGTATATCATGTACGTTTTGTTTTGTTGCTCTGTGCAAACTGTATTACTAGTATATTATGTACACAAAATATTAAAGTTTGCACAGAGCAAACAGATGAAGTACTTGATATAACAAAGTGTGTGCAGAGCAAACAGATGAAGTACTTGATATAACAAAGTAGGTGCAGAGCAAACAGATGAAGTACTTGATATAACAAAGTAGGTGCAGAGCAAACAGATGAAGTACTTGATATAACAAAGTAGGTGCAGAGCAAACAGATGAAGTACTTGATATAACAAAGTAGGTGCAGAGCAAACAGATGAAAGTACTTGATATAACAAAGTAGGTGCAGAGCAAACAGATGAAAGTACTTGATATAACAAAGTGTTTGCAGAGCAGACAGATGAAAGTACTTGATATAGCAAAGTTTGTGCAGAGCAGACAGATGAAAGTATTTGATATAGCAAAGTTTGTGCAGAGCAGACAGATGAAAGTATTTGATATAGCAAAGTTTGTGCAGAGCAGACAGATGAAAGTACTTGATATAGCAAAGTTTGTGCAGAGCAAACAGATGAAAGTACTTGATATAGCAAAGTTTGTGCAGAGCAGACAGATGAAAGTACATGTTATAGCAAAGTTAGTGCAGAGCAACCAGATGAAAGTACTTGATATAGCAAAGTTTGTGCAGAGCAGACAGATGAAAGTACTTGATATAACAAAGTGTGTGCAGAGCAGACAGATGAAAGTACTTGATATAGCAAAGTTTGTGCAGAGCAGACAGATGAAAGTACTTGATATAGCAAAGTTTGTGCAGAGCAGACAGATGAAAGTATTTGATATAGCAAAGTTTGTGCAGAGCAGACAGATGAAAGTACTTGATATAGCAAAGTTTGTGCAGAGCAGACAGATGAAAGTACATGTTATAGCAAAGTTAGTGCAGAGCAACCAGATGAAAGTACTTGATATAGCAAAGTTTGTGCAGAGCAGACAGATGAAAGTATTTGATATAGCAAAGTTTGTGCAGAGCAGACAGATGAAAGTACTTGATATAGCAAAGTTAGTGCAGAGCAACCAGATGAAAGAACTTGATATGGCAAAGTTTGTGCAGAGCAGACAGATGAAAGTATTTGATATAGCAAAGTTTGTGCAGAGCAGACAGATGAAAGTACTTGATATAGCAAAGTTTGTGCAGAGCAGACAGATGAAAGTACTTAAAGTTTGTGCAGAGCAGACAGATGAAAGTACATGATATTGCAAAGTTAGTACAGAGCAACCAGATGAAAGTACTTGATGTAGCAAAGTGTGTGCAGAGCAGACAGATGAAAGTACTTGATATAAATGGAATTATGAAGACATAAAAATGACGAGTAATCCGAGTTATCATAAAAGTGGAAATTACTGCTGTATATACAGTGTTAAAACTTCACTAGAGTAAGCTCCCTTCATAACATGGATTTGGAAACATCAGGTGAGTTTATTGCAAATTGTTTCACGATACAAAATTAACAATTTCTTAGTTACAGAAACAATATTTCATTATAAATTTAAGTTTTTTAACTTAATTAATACCGGCTTTACAAGCTACTGAACTCAAATTGAGTGGTACTACACCATTAAATATGATGTTTTAAGATTTAAAATATTGGCGAGGGTGGAGAACAAAGGAAACAAAATGGCGCCAGACACACGATCGAAATATCGCAAGAGAATGATATGACATCAAATGTTCTCCAAACAAGATCGATATATGGGTGCCTAAAATTAATAGATCTACGATATATCATGGGTATATATGTACGTATGTAGATCTTAAGATATATATATAATCATTGTCTATCAAAATAGCAATGGTGACGTATCACACGCATATTTGATCGGCGTAGCCTGTCAGTTATAGTGAATGACTCATGTAAACAAACAGACGACAGACAACTGTTGTCAGCAAGGAGTCGCGTTTTATAATCCAACGACTCCAAACTACATATTTTCTCTTTATTTTATTGGAACTGTGACAATTTACTTCCCAGTATTATTCATGTTTTAACATGTACACTTTTTATTATATTGTCATCTATATACTATCCACTGCACTGTGTATAAAATAAAACAGAATTGCTGTGAACTTTTACACAAATGTAATGTGATGACTTAACCGCCAGCAAATATTTCACGAGTTATCAGTCTTTCTGAATGAAAATTAATTGCCAATTATAGTCGGTCTGGAGAAACAGGCTTTATTTACAGCAGTACTGAGTACACAATATATGGTATAATTTGACATTTATGTTAGGATTACATTGTGGTAGGTATGCATTTTCAAAAATGAAGCGTAAATGTATATATTATTGTTAGGAATGGCTGAACATGATGGAGATAATAAGATAAGGAATTACATCTTATATAGGCCTAGTTAAGATTAAGGAAAATATACATCTCTGAGCCTAAGGAGGGAATATGCAATGTTCATAGGTGGTGTATAGAAGTGCATTGTGATGCTACTGATTTTGGTGTGTTTCTGATTCTGATGTGAAAATGATAAAGATGAATTGTTATATGGAACACATGAATAGTCACAGATTCAGACATCCCATCTCAGAGTATTACCGTGGAGGTTTACACACAAAACTACTGCCAATCATCCATGCCATAATGTGTGTCGTCTGCGGCAAACACTACCACCTGTGTGTACATTTTCCAGTTCATAACAAATTCGCTTCATATTTTGATTTAACTGTGTATAAATTTAAATGAAAAACCTGCCCTAGCTCAATCTAGTGGCTTTTATACGGCAGTTGGGTCTTTAAATATACCACAAAGTAGATCTAATACAAATTTAGCCATAATTATTAATCATAATTAATGTAACCCAAGCACCAAATGCTTCCGATATCCGGAGTATAATTTAAAGTATAGCATTTAAAATTGCATTGGTAATATTCTTCGATTTGCCGGAGTCTGATATATTCAATAACCAGCCTATATAAATATTTCTGGTTGTCCGGAATATATTTCACTATTTCCGAGTGTCCGGAATATCCTTTAATATCTTCCGATTTTCCGGAGTCTTAATATATTCAATGACCAGCCAAACATGCCATTGTTATATATACAGAGCGGCGGTCCTTTTCCAATATTTCCGATGTCCGGAATATACTTTAATATACTTCCGTTTTTCCGGAGTTGAATATAGTCAATGACTATTTAAAATATTTCCGATTATCCGGAATATGTGATTATAAGTCGAATTGACAATATTGCTAATCGTCCGGAATATACAATAATTATAAGTAATATATGCCTATGTCCGAAGGCCCATCACCATGATTACACTATTGAAAATGATTATGCCTATTCTAATACATACCTGTATATCAAAATATGAAGCGAATTTGTTCAGTTGTGCATATGCTCTGGAATTTTTGATCTCTTTTACGAGTAGGTGAAGTGTCTAAGTCAAATAAAGATTCTGATAACAAAGTTTTAACTGCATTAATAATTTCATTAGAAATTCAAAAAACGGTCAGTTCGGTACTCGTCGGGGGCCACTTTCCGTCGCTTATGTAAACATAAACTAATTTTTCAGACAAACCTATGTATCCTGACAATGTTTACTCTATTTCTATTAGGTTACCTCTTCCTGGAAATTTGATACCAAAGAATTTGTTTTATATAAATTATCTAAGTGGCACGTGACCTTTTTATAAATAGACTAAAACTGAGAAATCAATTTGTTTACAAGCCCTGAGTTTCCGTCATGTATTTTATCGAGTGATAGATTCAACTAGGTCAGGATGCAGTAAACATTTGTGGGTTGGAGGCTTGTTTGCAGGTCTATTCAACAATTTCATTGTAAAAATGGTATGTTTGCCTTGTTCCATCGTTATAACATGTGCAATGACGACAATTTACAGTAACTCTGTGTAAATCAAACAGATACAGGTTGTACGAGTTGCTTCTCTTTGGTTAAACTATGTAGTCACGGTACGTCCACCGAAGAGTGATACAAAATATGACGTCATTACAGCGTTGTTTTTTCAATATTTTATTATGCGGCAGTATGCGCGCGCCGCATCCCCAACGCCATATAAGGAAGTAAACACATAAATCCCTTTCGTTTTTGTACCGCTTATTTACTTTTGGTTGTTTTTCCTGTTTCCAATCTTCAGTTATAAACCTCTGACAATAAGTCACATCGCGTGAGTGGTTTGCGGTGTGATTACGTTTTTTAAATGAGAATGACGGTAACTGGGCTTGGTAGGAAGCTGGCCTCTAACGAGTAGGAGTGCAAAAATTACAGTACAGTTCTCCGAACACAACACTTTCATTAAAGAGGCTCTGTCTAGATACTTGGCATGCATGCCAAAAATAGAAGGTCAATTTCTATGCCGTTTTGATGGATCACCAGTAACAAGCTACCAATTTAAGGATGCTTAAAGCATTACCATCCTTAGGCAGTCAGAGAACATATTATAAATCCCAATCTTTCAGAATTGGGGGTGCAACAGTAATGTTTCATGAAGGAAAAACCGAAGATGAAATTATGAACTAGGTCGATGGAAACATCCGATTAAATATGCCCCCATTAAACATTGTCTAGTAGGTTTCGTCTTATACACAAAACAACTGACAGTAAGTTTTGATTTTCGGCCAAAATTTTAATTTCAAGTCTGGGTAGTCTGGTCTTCAATCATTAGAGATACTTTCAACCGAGCCCATCACAGACCAGATGGGGTACATCTAGGACTACGTCATATAAAAGCCTTATAAAGGCAGTATACTATGGGACTTCCAACCAGGAATGCGCTTCAAGAATATTTTAGAACCTTTGAATCATCTCCTTTCCTATAAAGCTCCACTACATCAATATCATAGTTTTACACTGTGGGGGTAATGATATGGGCCAAACCCCGATAGGCAAATATCTCATCAAAAAATGGATGCGCATATGTTGCTTATCCTGAAATTTCAGAAAGTATATAAATGTTTAAGAATAAAGAACATCTGTCAGATCTAGGTAATGACAAAATGTTAAACATCATGCAAGGTGGACTGTACCGATTTATGCAGTCAAATGCATCCTTTTTCCCAGACGAAGCAGAAGTTGGTCCGTGGCTGGCACCTTCTTTTTTCGACACGTGTTAGTCCGCCTAAAGCGTGTATTTTTGGCGGGACACGCGCACGCGTGCTTCCTCGTAATTGCGTGTCTTGGCATTACCAGCACGTATCGGCTAAGTGTCCGAGTGTCTGGAATAGGGATTTATAAATCCCAATATGTCCGATTTGTCCGGAATATGGAACTATATTTCCGGGAATGTTATCAACTGTCAAAATTTCCGATTGTCCGGAATATAATGAATATATGTTGATCTGAAAATTAATATTTCCGACTGTCCGGAATATAATAAATATATGTTGATCTGAAAATTCAACTAATTCTAATAAATAATAATGCTATATTAAATACATAAAGTCAGCCATGGCCAATTCTGCCAAAAAATAAAAGCATAGTAAAAAAATAATTCTACTTTGTTTCAGTAAATCCCACTTTTTATGATAAATGGAATTATGAAGACATAAAAATGACGAGTAATCCGAGTTATCATAAAAGTGGAAATTACTGCTGTATATACAGTGTTAAAACTTCACTAGAGTAAGCTCCCTTCATAACATGGATTTGGAAACATCAGGTGAGTTTATTGCAAATTGTTTCACGATACAAAATTAACAATTTCTTAGTTACAGAAACAATATTTCATTATACCCGCCCTCCCAACCCGGTATAACTGTTTTACAATTATTTGTGTCTTTTGCTGCTGGTGTTGTTCTTTTCTATTTTCAGGGCCACAAGGAATTGAATTGAATTGGGGTTTTAAGGCGCACCAACACATGAAAAGGTTCTATGGCGCCTAACAGGCATGAACATGCCAGGCTCATCTTCCATGTACATCGAGATAAAATATGAAAAATGGGCCTAGAACCTTCTCTCCCTGAACTGCAGAGTTGCTGGAAATTCTATAGTAGAAACTCCATTTATGCTGAAGCCACGTTATTGTTTTTCTGCCACTGCTCTTTTGATGCGAGCGAGATAGCACCTGAAACAATGCAAGGACCATGATGAAGAACTTTAATGAACATGAACAAAAAAATGATAAAATGAACATGAATTTGGGGGGATTCTACCCCTCTGCCTACCCCTCCAAAGGGATCTGCAGTGGCCCTATTATTTGCCCCGTGACCAAACGGGGGCCCCAGAGAACCACACGGGGAACGCGCCAAGTGGAATATAACAATCGAAA
The DNA here is from genome assembly GCA_037043455.1 of Cyrtodaria siliqua. Lineage (NCBI taxonomy): Eukaryota > Metazoa > Mollusca > Bivalvia > Adapedonta > Hiatellidae > Cyrtodaria > Cyrtodaria siliqua. Next base: position 17,396 of record JAWPHD010010659.1, read on the forward strand.
AAACAAACAGAGTACATATGAAACAATGCAACCACGTCATGGCAGATGTAAAGCAAGAATTGAACAATACACGATAAAACATGAAAATATTAGGTTATGCTGAAAGACAGCATTCCAATATACAACTCATTCATTTTCTCAGTGTTTAATTAGAAGTGTATATATTAGTGATATGTCTTTCCAATTTTAAAGTGTATTAATATACAGTAATATAGCATTGTCCGAATGGTCTTGGCATTACCAGCACGTATCGGCTAACATTTAAAGAAAAGGATATTGATTACAAGATAAATAAACATTCAGTTATTATTATGCTTCCGATATCCGGAGTATACTTTAAAGTAAAGCATTTATAATCTCATTGGTAATATTCTTCCGATTTTCCGGAGTCTGATATATTTAATTACCAGCCTATATCAATATTTCCGATAGTCCGGAATATACTCCAATATTTCCGATTGTCCGGAATATACTTTAATATTTCCGATTGTCCGGAATATACTTTAATATCTTCACGCGCACACGTGCTACCTCGTATTTACGTGTCTTGGCATTACCAGCACGTATCGGCTAAGTGTCCGAGTGTCTGGAATAGGGATTTATAAATCCCAATATGTCCGATTTGTCCGGAATATGGAACTATATTTCCGGGAATGTTATCAACTGTCAAAATTTCCGATTGTCCGGAATATAATGAATATATGTTGATCTGAAAATTAATATTTCCGACTGTCCGGAATATAATAAATATATGTTGATCTGAAAATTCAACTAATTCTAATAAATAATAATGCTATATTAAATACATAAAGTCAGCCATGGCCAATTCTGCCAAAAAATAAAAGCATAGTAAAAAATAATTCTACTTTGTTTCAGTAAATCCCACTTTTTATGATAACAAAGTTTGTGCCGAGCAAACAGATGAAAGTACTTGATATAGCAAAGTTTGTGCAGAGCAAACACATGAAAGTACTTGATATAGCAAAGTTTGTGCAGAGCAGACAGATGAAAGTACTTGATATAGCAAAGTTTGTGCAGAGCAAACAGATGAAAGTACTTGATATAACAAAGTTTGTGCAGAGCAGACAGATGAAAGTACTTGATATAGCAAAGTTTGTGCAGAGCAAACATATGAAAGTACTTGATATAACAAAGTTTGTGCCGAGCAAACAGATGAAAGTACTTGATATAGCAAAGTTTGTGCAGAGCAGACAGATGAAAGTACTTGATATAGCAAAGTGTGTGCAGAGCAAACAGATGAAAGTACTTGATATAACAAAGTTTGTGCAGAGCAGACAGATGAAAGTACTTGATATAGCAAAGTTTGTGCAGAGCAGACAGATGAAAGTACTTGATATAGCAAAGTTTGTGCAGAGCAAACAGATGAAAGTACATGATATAGCAAAGTTAGTGCAGAGCAACCAGATGAAAGTACTTGATATAGCAAAGTTTGTGCAGAGCAGACAGATGAAAGTACTTGATATAGCAAAGTTTGTGCAGAGCAAACAGATGAAAGTACTTGATATAACAAAGGTTGTGCAGAGCAAACAGATGAAAGTACTTGATATAGCAAAGTTAGTGCAGAGCAACCAGATGAAAGTACTTGATATAACAAAGTTTGTGCAGAGCAGACAGATGAAAGTACATGATATAACAAAGTTTGTGCAGAGCAAACAGATGAAAGTACTTGATATAGCAAAGTTAGTGCAGAGCAACCAGATGAAAGTACTTGATATAACAAAGTTTGTGCAGAGCAGACAGATGAAAGTACTTGTTACAGCAAAGTTTGTGCAGAGCAACCAGATGAAAGTACTTGATATAACAAAGTTTGTGCAGAGCAGACAGATGAAAGTACTTGTTACAGCAAAGTTAGTGCAGAGCAACCAGATAAAAGTACTTGATATAGCAAAGTTTGTGCAGAGCAGACAGATGAAAGTACATGATATAGCAAAGTTAGTGCAGAGCAAACAGATGAAAGTACTTGATATAGCAAAGTTAGTGCAGAGCAACCAGATGAAAGTACTTGATATAGCAAAGTTTGTGCAGAGCAAACAGATGAAAGTACTTGATATAGCAAAGTTTGGGCAGAGCAGACAGATGAAGTACTTGTTACAGCAAAGTTTGTGCAGAGCAGACAGATGAAAGTACTTGATATAGCAAAGTTTGTGCAGAGCAGACAGATGAAAGTACATGATATAGCAAAGTTAGTGCAGAGCAACCAGATGAAAGTACTTGATATAGCAATGTTTGTGCAGAGCAAACAGATGAAAGTACTTGATATAGCAAAGTTTGGGCAGAGCAAACAGTTGAAAGTATTTGATATAGCAAAATTTGGGCAGAGCAAACAGATGAAAGTACTTGTTACAGCAAAGTTTGTGCAGAGCAGACAGATGAAAGTACTTGATATAGCAAAAGTTGTGCAGAGCAGACAGATGAAAGTACATGATATAGCAAAGTTTGTGCAGAGCAGACAGATGAAAGTACTTGATATAGCAAAGTTTGGGCAGAGCAAACAGATGAAAGTACTTGTTACAGCAAAGTTTGTGCAGAGCAGAGAGAATAAAGTACTTGATATATTATAGGAAAGTTTGTGCAGAGCAGACAGATGCAAGTGCTTGATATAGCAAAGTTTAGGCAGAGCAAACAGATGAAAGTACTAGTTACAGCACAGTTTGAGCAGAGCAGACAGATGAAAGTACTTGATAGAGCAAAGTTTGGGCAGAGCAAACAGATGAAAGTACATGATATAGCAAAGTTTGTGAAGAGCGGACAGATGAAAGTACATGACATAGCAAAGTTTGTGCAGAGCAACCAGATGAAAGTACTTGATATAGCAAAGTTTGTGCAGAGCAAACAGTTGAAAGTACATGATATAGCAAAGTTAGTGCAGAGAAACCAGATGAAAGTACTTGATGAAGCAAAGTTTGTGCAGAGCAGACAGATGAAAGTACTTGATATAGCAAAGTTTGTGCAGAGCAGACAGATGAAAATACTTGATATAGCAAAGTTTGTGCAGAGCAAACAGATGAAAGAACTTGTTATAACAAAGTTTGTGCCGAGCAAACAGATGAAAGTACTTGATATAGCAAAGTTTGTGCAGAGCAGACAGATGACAGTACTTGATATAGCAAAGTGTGTGCAGAGCAAACAGATGAAAGTACTTGATATAACAAAGTTTGTGCAGAGCAGACAGATGAAAGTACTTGATATAGCAAAGTTTGTGCAGAGCAAACAGATGAAAGTACATGATATAACAAAGTTTGTGCCGAGCAAACAGATGAAAGTACTTGACATGCTTGATATAGCAAAGTTTGTGCAGAGCAGACAGATGAAAGTACTTGATACGGCAAAGTTTGTGCAGAGCAAACAGATGAAAGTACTTGATATAACAAAGTTTGTGCAGAGCAGACAGATGAAAGTACATGATATAGCAAAGTTTGTGCAGAGCAACCAGATGAAAGTACTTGATATAGCAAAGTTTGTGCAGAGCAAACAGATGAAAGTACATGATATAGCAAAGTTAGTGCAGAGCAGATAGATGAAAGTACTTGATATAGCAAAGTGTGTGCAGAGCAAACAGATGAACGTACTTGATATAACAAAGTTTGTGCAGAGCAGACAGATGAAAGTACTTGATATAGCAAAGTTTGTGCAGAGCAAACAGATGAAAGTACATGACATAACAAAGTTTGTGCCGAGCAAACAGATGAAAGTACTTGATATAGCAAAGTTTGGGCAGAGCAAACAGATGAAAGTATTTGATATAGCAATATTTGGGCAGAGCAAACAGATGAAAGTACTTGTTACAGCAAAGTTTGTGCAGAGCAGACAGATGAAAGTACTTGATATAGCAAAAGTTGTGCAGAGCAGACAGATGAAAGTACATGATATAGCAAAGTTTGTGCAGAGCAGACAGATGAAAGTACTTGATATAGCAAAGTTTGGGCAGAGCAAACAGATGAAAGTACTTGTTACAGCAAAGTTTGTGCAGAGCAGACAGAATAAAGTACTTGATATATTATAGGAAAGTTTGTGCAGAGCAAACAGATGAAAGTACTTGATATAACAAAGTTTGTGCAGAGCAAACAGATGAAAGTACTTGATATAACAAAGTTTGTGCCGAGCAAACAGATGAAAGTACTTGATATAGCAAAGTTTGTGCAGAGCAGAAAGATGAAAGTACTTCATATAGCAAAGTGTGTGCAGAGCAAACAGATGAAAGTACTTGATATAACAAAGTTTGTGCAGAGCAGACAGATGAAAGTACTTGATATAGCAAAGTTTGTGCAGAGCAAACAGATGAAAGTACATGATATAACAAAGTTTGTGCCGAGCAAACAGATGAAAGTACTTGATATAGCAAAGTTAGTGCAGAGCAGACAGATGAAAGTACTTGATACAGCAAAGTTTGTGCAGAGCAAACAGATGAAAGTACTTGATATAACAAAGTTTGTGAAGAGCAGACAGATGAAAGTACATGATATAGCAAAGTTTGTGCAGAGCAACCAGATGAAAGTACTTGATATAGCAATGTTTGTGCAGAGCAAACAGATGAATGTACATGATATAGCAAAGTTAGTGCAGAGCAAACAGATGAAAGTACTTGATATAGCAAAGTTTGTGCAGAGCAGACAGATGAAAGAACTTGATATAGCAAAGTTTGTGCAGAGCAAACAGATGAAAATACTTGATATAACAAAGTTTGTGCAGAGCAGACAGATGAAAGTACATGATATAGCAAAGTTAGTGCAGAGCAACCAGATGAAAGTACTTCATATAGCAAAGTTTGTGCAGAGCAGACAGATGAAAGTACTTGATATAACAAAGTTTGTGCGGAGCAGACAGATGAAAGTACTTGATATAACAAAGTTTGTGCAGAGCAGATAGATGAAAGTACTTGATATAACAAAGTTTATGCGGAGCAGGCAGATGAAAGTACTTAATATAGCAAATGTTGTGCAGAGCAGACAGATGAAAGTACATGATATAGCAAAGTTTGTGCAGAGCAGACAGATGAAAGTACTTGATATAGCAAAGTTTGGGCTGAGCAAACAGATGAAAGTACTTGTTATAGCAAAGTTTGTGCAGAGCAGACAGATGAAAGTACTTGATATAGAAAAGTTTGTGCAGAGCAGACAGATGCAAGAGCTTGATATAGCAAAGTTTGGGCAGAGCAAACATATGAAAGTACTCGTTACAGCAAAGTTTCTGCAGAGCAGACAGATGAAAGTACTTCATATAGTAAAGTTTGGGCAGAGCAAACAGATGAAAGTACATGATATAGCAAAGTTTGTGAAGAGCAGACAGATGAAAGTACATGATATAGCAAAGTTTGTGCAGAGCAACCAGATGAAAGTACTTGATATAGCAAAGTTTATGCAGAGCAAACAGATGAAAGTACATGATATAGCAAAGTTTGTGCAGAGCAACCAGATGAAAGTACTTGATATAGCAAAGTTTGTGCCGAGCAGACAGATGAAAGTACTTGATATATCAAAGTTTGTGCAGAACAAACAGATGAAAGTACTTGATTTAACAAAGTTTGTGCAGAGCAGACAGATGAAAGTACATGATATAGGAAAGTTAGTGCAGAGCAACCAGATGAAAGTACTTGATATAGCGAAGTTTCCGCAGAGCAGACAGATGAAAGTACTTGATATAACAAAGTTTGTGCAGAGCAGACAGATGAAATTACATGATATAGCAAAATTAGTGCAGAGCAACCAGATGAAAGTACTTGATATAGCAAAGTTTGTGCAGAGCAGACAGATGAAAGTACATGATATAGCAAAGTTTGTGCAGAGCACACAGATGAAAGTACATGATATAGCAAAGTTAGTGCAGAGCAAACAGATGAAAGTACTTGATATAGCAAAGTTAGTGCAGAGAAACCAGATGAAAGAACTTGATATAACAAAGTTTGTGCAGAGCAGACAGATGAAAGTACATGATATAACAAAGTTTGTGCAGAGCAAACAGATTAAAGAACCTGATATAGCAAAGTTAGTGCAGAGCAACCAGATGAAAGTACTTGATATAACAAAGTTTGTGCAGAGCAGACAGATGAAAGTACATGATATAACAAAGTTTGTGCAGAGCAAACAGATGAAAGTACTTGATATAGCAAAGTTAGTGCAGAGCAACCAGATGAACGTACTTGATATAACAAAGTTTGTGCAGAGCAGACAGATGAAAGTACTTGTTACAGAAAAGTGGGTGCAGAGCAGACAGATGCAAGTGCTTGATGTAGCAAAGGTTGGGCAGAGCAAACAGATGAAAGTACTTGTTACAGCAAAGTTTGTGCAGAGCAGACAGATGCAAGTGCTTGATACAGCAAAGTTTGGGCAGATCAAACAGATGAAAGTACTCGTTAAGGCAAAATTTGTGCAGAGCAGACAGATGAAAGCACTTGATATAGCAATGTTTGTGCAGAGCAGACAGATGAAAGTACTTGATATAACAAAGTTTGTGCAGAGCAGACAGATGAAAGTACTTGATACAGCAAAGTTTGTGCAGAGCAAACAGATGAAAGTAGTTGATATAACAAAGTTTGTGAAGAGCAGACAGATGAAAGTACATGATATAGCAAAGTTTGTGCAGAGCAACCAGATGAAAGTACTTGATATAGCAATGTTTGTGCAGAGCAAACAGATGAATGTACATGATATAGCAAAGTTAGTGCAGAGCAACCAGATGAAAGTACTTGATATAGCAAAGTTTGTGCAGAGCAGACAGATGAAAGAACTTGATATAGCAAAGTTTGTGCAGAGCAAACAGATGAAAATACTTGATATAACAAAGTTTGTGCAGAGCAGACAGATGAAAGTACATGATATAGCAAAGTTAGTGCAGAGCAACCAGATGAAAGTACTTCATATAGCAAAGTTTGTGCAGAGCAGACAGATGAAAGTACTTGATATAACAAAGTTTGTGCAGAGCAGATAGATGAAAGTACTTGATATAACAAAGTTTATGCGGAGCAGGCAGATGAAAGTACTTAATATAGCAAATGTTGTGCAGAGCAGACAGATGAAAGTACATGATATAGCAAAGTTTGTGCAGAGCAGACAGATGAAAGTACTTGATATAGCAAAGTTTGGGCTGAGCAAACAGATGAAAGTACTTGTTACAGCAAAGTTTGTGCAGAGCAGACAGATGAAAGTACTTGATATAGAAAAGTTTGTGCAGAGCAGACAGATGCAAGAGCTTGATATAGCAAAGTTTGGGCAGAGCAAACATATGAAAGTACTCGTTACAGCAAAGTTTCTGCAGAGCAGACAGATGAAAGTACTTCATATAGTAAAGTTTGGGCAGAGCAAACAGATGAAAGTACATGATATAGCAAAGTTTGTGAAGAGCAGACAGATGAAAGTACATGATATAGCAAAGTTTGTGCAGAGCAACCAGATGAAAGAACTTGATATAGCAAAGTTTATGCAGAGCAAACAGATGAAAGTACATGATATAGCAAAGTTTGTGCAGAGCAACCAGACGAAAGTACTTGATATAGCAAAGTTTGTGCCGAGCAGACAGATGAAAGTACTTGATATATCAAAGTTTGTGCAGAACAAACAGATGAAAGTACTTGATTTAACAAAGTTTGTGCAGAGCAGACAGATGAAAGTACATGATATAGGAAAGTTAGTGCAGAGCAACCAGATGAAAGTACTTGATATAGCGAAGTTTCCGCAGAGCAGACAGATGAAAGTACTTGATATAACAAAGTTTGTGCAGAGCAGACAGATGAAATTACATGATATAGCAAAATTAGTGCAGAGCAACCAGATGAAAGTACTTGATATAGCAAAGTTTGTGCAGAGCAGACAGATGAAAGTACATGATATAGCAAAGTTTGTGCAGAGCACACAGATGAAAGTACATGATATAGCAAAGTTAGTGCAGAGCAAACAGATGAAAGTACTTGATATAGCAAAGTTAGTGCAGAGAAACCAGATGAAAGAACTTGATATAACAAAGTTTGTGCAGAGCAGACAGATGAAAGTACATGATATAACAAAGTTTGTGCAGAGCAAACAGATTAAAGAACCTGATATAGCAAAGTTAGTGCAGAGCAACCAGATGAAAGTACTTGATTTAACAAAGTTTGTGCAGAGCAGACAGATGAAAGTACATGATATAACAAAGTTTGTGCAGAGCAAACAGATGAAAGTACTTGATATAGCAAAGTTAGTGCAGAGCAACCAGATGAACGTACTTGATATAACAAAGTTTGTGCAGAGCAGACAGATGAAAGTACTTGTTACAGAAAAGTGGGTGCAGAGCAGACAGATGCAAGTGCTTGATGTAGCAAAGTTTGGGCAGAGCAAAAGATGAAAGTACTTGTTACAGCAAAGTTTGTGCAGAGCAGACAGATGCTAGTGCTTGATACAGCAAAGTTTGGGCAGAGCAAACAGATGAAAGTACTCGTTACAGCAAAATTTGTGCAGAGCAGACAGATGAAAGTACTTGATATAGCAAAGTTTGAGCAGAGCAAACAGATGAAAGTACTCGTTACAGCAAAGTTTGTGCAGAGCACACAGATGAAAGTACTTGATATAGCAAAGTTTGGGCAGAGCAAACAGATGAAAGTACTCGTTACAGCAAAGTTTGTGCAGAGCAGACAGATGAAAGCACTTGATATAACAAAGTTTGTGCAGAGCAGACAGACGAAAGTACTTGATATAGCAAAGTCTGTGCAGAGCAGACAGATGAAAGTACTCGATATAACAAAGTTTTGGCAGAGCAGACAGATGAAAGTACTTGATATAGCAAAGTCTGTGCAGAGCAGACAGATGAAAGTACTTGATATAACAAAGTATGGGCAGAGCAGACAGATGAATGTACTTGATACAGCAAAGTTTGTGCAGAGCAGACAGATGCAAGTACTTGTTACAGCAAAGTTTGTGCAGAGCAAACAGATGAAAGTACTTGATATAGCAAAGTTTGTGCAGAGCAAACAGATGAAAGTACTTGATATAGCAAAGTTTGTGCAGAGCAAACAGATGAAAGTACTTGTTACAGCAAAGTTTGTGCAGAGCAAACAGATGAAAGTACTTGTTACAGCAAAGTTTGTGCAGAGCAAACAGATGAAAGTACTTGATATAACAAAGTTTGTGCAGAGCAAGCAGATGCAAGTACTTGATATAACAAAGTTTGTGCCGAGGAGACAGATGAAAGTTCTTGATATAACAAAGTTTGTGCAGAGCAAACAGATGAAAGTACTTCATATAACAAAGTTTGTGCAGAGCAGACAGATGAAAGTACTTGATATAACAAAGTTTATGCGGAGCAGGCAGATGAAAGTACTTGATATAAAAAAGTTTGTGCAGAGCAAACAGATGAAAGTACTTGATATAACAAAGTTTGTGCAGAGCAGACAGATGAAAGTACTTGATATAACAAAGTTTGTGCAGAGCAGACAGATGAAAGTACTTCATATAGCAAAGTTTGTGCAGAGCAGACAGATGAAAGTACTTGATATAGCAAAGTTTGTGCGGAGCAGACAGATGAAAGTACTTGATAAAACAAAGTTTGTGCAGAGCAGACAAATGAAAGTACTTGATATAACAAAGTTTATGCGGAGAAGGCAGATGAAAGTACTTGATATAGCAAAGTTAGTGCAGAGCAAACAGATGAAAGTACTTGATATAACCAAGTTTCTGCAGAGCAGGCAGATGAAAGTACTTCATATAACAAAGTTTGTGCAGAGCAAAAAGATGAAAGTACTTGATATAACAAAGTTTGTGCAGAGCAGACAGATGAAAGTACTTGATATAACAAAGTTTGTGCAGAGCAAACAGATGAAAGTACTTGATATAACAAAATGTGTGCAGAGCATGCAGATGAAAGTACTTGATATAACAAAGTTTGTGCAGAGCAAACAGATGAAAGTACTTGATATAACAAAGTTTGTGCAGAGCAGGCAGATGAAAGTACTTGATATAACAAAGTTTGTGCGGAGCAGGCAGATGAAAGTACTTGATATAACAAAGTTTGTGCAGAGCATACAGATGAAAGTACTTGATATAGCAAAGTTTGTGCAGAGCAAACAGATGAAAGTACTTGATATGGCAAAGTTTGTGCATAGCAAACAGATGAAAGTTCTTGTTACAGCAAAGTTTGTGCAGAGCAGACTGATGAAAGTACTTGTTACAGCAAAGTTTTGGCGGAGCAGACAGATGAAAGTACTTGATATAGCAAAGTTTGTGCAGAGCAAACAGATGAAAGTACTTGTTACAGCAAAGTTTATGCAGAGCAGACAGATGAAAGTACTTGTTACAGCAAAGTTTGTGCAGAGCAGACAGATGAAAGTACTTGATATAGCAAAGTTTGTGCGGAGCAGACAGATGAAAGTACTTGATATAGCAAAGTTTGTGCAGAGCAAACAGATGAAAGTACTTGTTACAGAAATGTTTGTGCAAAGGAAACAGATGAAAGTACTTGATATTACAAAGTTTGTGCAGAGCAAACAGATGAAAGTACTTGATATAACAAATTTTGTGCCGAGCAAACAGGTGAAAGTACTTGATATAACAAAGTTTGTGCCGAGCAAACAGATGAAAGTACTTGTTACAGCAAAGTTTGTGCAGAGCAAACAGATGAAAGTACTTCATATAACAAAGTTTGTGCTGAGCAAACAGATGAAAGTACTTGATATAACAAAGTGTGTGCAGAGCAAACAGATGAAAGTACTTCATATAACAAAGTTTGTGCAGAGCAAACAGATGAAAGTACTTGATATAACAAAGTTTGTGCAAAGCAAACAGATGAAAGTACTTCATATAACAAAGTATGTGCAGAGCAGACAGATGAAAGTACTTGATATAACAAAGTTTGTGCAGAGCAGGCAGATGAAAGTACTTGATATAACAAAATTTGTGCAGAGCACACAGTTGAAAGTACTTGATATAGCAAAGTTTGTGCAGAGCACACAGATGAAAGTACTTGATATAGCAAAGTTTGTGCAGAGCAGGCAGATGAAAGTACTCGATATAGCAAAGTTTGTGCAGAGCACACAGATGAAAGTACTTGATATAGCAAAGTTTGTGCAGAGCAGGCAGATGAAAGTACTTGAATGGCAAAGTTTGTGCAAAGCAGACAGATGAAAGTACTTGATATAACAAAGTTTGTGCAGAGCAGACAGTTGAAAGTATTTGATATAGCAAACTTTATGCAGAGCAGACAGATAAAAGTACTTCATATAACAAAGTTTGTGCAGAGCAGACAGATGAAAGTACTTGATATAACAAAGTTTGTGCAGAGAAGGCAGATGAAAGTACTTGTATAGCAAAGTTTGTGCAGTGTAGACAGATGAAAGTACTTGATATAGCAAAATTTGTACAGAGCAGACAGATGAAAGTACTTGATATAGCAAAGTTTGTGCAGAGCAGACAGATGAAAGTACTTGATATAGCAAAGTTTGTGCAGAGAAGGCAGATGAAAGTACTTGTATAGCAAAGTTTGTGCAGTGTAGACAGATGAAAGTACTTGATATAGCAAAATTTGTACAGAGCAGACAGATGAAAGTACTTGATATAGCAAAGTTTGTGCAGAGCAGACAGATGAAAGTACTTGATATAGCAAAGTTTGTGCAGAGCACACAGATGAAAGTACTTGATATAGCAAAGTTTGTGCAGAGCAGGCAGATGAAAGTACTCGATATAGCAAAGATTGTGCAGAGCAGACAAATGAAAAAACTTCAACAGCAAAGTTTGTGCAGAGGAGACAGATGAAAGTATTTGATATAGCAAAGATTGTGCAGAGCAGACAGATGAATGTACTTGATATAGCAAAGTTTGTGCAGAGCAGGCAGATTAAAAGTACTTGATATAACAAAGTTTGTGCAGAGCAGACAGATGAAAGTATTTGATATAGCAAACTTTATGCAGAGCAGACAGATAAAAGTACTTCATATAACAAAGTTTGTGCAGAGCAGACAGATGAAAGTACTTGATATAACAAAGTTTGTGCAGAGAAGGCAGATGAAAGTTCTTGTATACCAAAGTTTGTGCAGTGTAGACAGATGAAAGTACTTGATATAGCAACATTTGTACAGAGCAGACAGATGAAAGTACTTGATATAGCAAAGTTTGTGCAGAGCAGACAGATGAAAGTACTTGATATAACAAAGTTTGTGCAGAGCAGACAGATGAAAGTACATGATATAACAAAGTTTGTGCAGAGCAGACAGATGAAAGTACTTGATATAACAAAGTTTGTGCAGAGCAGACAGATGAAAGTATTTGATATAGCAAACTTTATGCAGAGCAGACAGATAAAAGTACTTCATATAACAAAGTTTGTGCAGAGCAGACAGATGAAAGTACTTGATATAACAAAGTTTGTGCAGAGAAGGCAGATGAAAGTACTTGTATAGCAAAGTTTGTGCAGTGTAGACAGATGAAAGTACTTGATATAGCAAAATTTGTACAGAGCAGACAGATGAAAGTACTTGATATAGCAAAGTTTGTGCAGAGCAGACAGATGAAAGAACTTGATATAGCAAAGTTTGTGCAGAGCACACAGATGAAAGTACTTGATATAGCAAAGTTTGTGCAGAGCAGGCAGATGAAAGTACTCGATATAGCAAAGATTGTGCAGAGCAGACAGATGAAAAAACTTCAACAGCAAAGTTTGTGCAGAGGAGACAGATGAAAGTATTTGATATAGCAAAGATTGTGCAGAGCAGACAGATGAAAGTACTTGATATAGCAATGTTTGTGCAGAGCAGGCAGATTAAAAGTACTTGATATAACAAAGTTTGTGCAGAGCAGACAGATGAAAGTATTTGATATAGCAAACTTTATGCAGAGCAGACAGATAAAAGTACTTCATATAACAAAGTTTGTGCAGAGCAGACAGATGAAAGTACTTGATATAACAAAGTTTGTGCAGAGAAGGCAGATGAAAGTACTTGTATACCAAAGTTTGTGCAGTGTAGACAGATGAAAGTACTTGATATAGCAAAATTTGTACAGAGCAGACAGATGAAAGTACTTGATATAGCAAAGTTTGTGCAGAGCAGACAGATGAAAGTACTTGATATAACAAAGTTTGTGCAGAGCAGACAGATGAAAGTACATGATATAACAAAGTTTGTGCAGAGCAGACAGATGAAAGTACTTGATATAACAAAGTTTGTGCAGAGCAGACAGATCAAAGTACATGATATAGTAAAGTTTGTGCAGAGCAGACAGATGAAAGTACTTGATATAGCAAAGTTTGTGCAGAGCAGACAGATAAAAGTACTTGATATAGCAAAGTTTTTGCAGATCAGACAGATGAAAGTACTTGATTTAGCAAAGTTTGTGCAGAGCAGACAGATGAAAGTACATGATATAACAAAGTCTGTACAGAGCAGACAGATGAAAGTACTTGATATAGCAAAGTTTGTGCAGAGTAGACAGATGAAAGTACTTGATATAACAAAGTTTGTGCAGAGCAGACAGATGAAAGTACTTGATATAACAAAGTTTGTGCAGAGCAGACAGATCAAAGTACATGATATAGTAAAGTTTGCGCAGAGCAGACAGATGAAAGAACTTGTTACAGCAAAGTTTGTGCAGAGCAGACAGATGAAAAAACATGATATATCAAAGTTTGTGTAAACAGATGAATGTACTTGATATAGCAAAGTTTGTGCAAAGTACTTGTATAGCAAAGTTTGTGCAGAGCAGACAGATGAAAGTACTCGATATAACAAAGTTTGTGCAGAGCAGACAGATGAAAGTACATGATAGAGTAAAGTGTGTACTGAGCAGACAGATGAAAGTACTTATTACAGCAACGTTTGTGCAGAGCAGACAGATGAAAATACATGATATAGCAAAGTTTGTGCAGAGCAGACAGATACAACTACTTGATATAACAAAGTTTGTGCAGAGCAGACAGATGAAAGTACTTGTTACAACAACGTTTGTGCAGAACAGACAGATGAAAGTACATGATATAGCACAATTTGTGCAGAGCAGACAGATAAAAGTACATGATATAGCAAAGTTTGTGCAGAGCAGACAAATCAAAGCACATGATATAACAAAGTGTGTGCAAAGCAGACAGATGAAAGTACATGATAGAGTAAAGTTTGTGCAGAGCAGACAGATGAAAGTACTTGTTACAGCAACGTTTGTGCAGAGCAGACAGATGAAAGTACATGATATAGCAAAGTTTGTGCAGAGCAGACAGATAAAAGTACTTGATATAACAAAGTTTGTGCAGAGCAGACAGATGAAAGTACTTGTTACAGCAAAGTTTGTGCAGAACAGACAGATGAAAGTACATGATATAGCAAAGTTTGTGCAGAGCACACAGATGAAAGTACATGATATAGCAAAGTTTGTGCAGAGCAGACAGATAAAAGTACTTGATATAACAAAGTTTGTGCAGAGCACACAGATGAAAGTACTTGATATAGCAAAGTTTGTGCAGAGCAGGCAGATGAAAGTACTCGATATAGCAAAGTTTGTGTAGAGCACACAGATGAAAGTACTTGATATAGCAAAGTTTGTGCAGAGCAGGCAGATGAAAGTACTCGATATAGCAAAGTTTGTGCAGAGCACACAGATGAAAGTACTTGATATAGCAAAGTTTGTGCAGAGCAGGCAGATGAAAGTACTTGAATAGCAAAGTTTGTGCAGAGCAGACAGATGAAAGTACTTGATATAGCAAAGATTGTGCAGAGCAGACAGATGAAACGTGAAATGCATTCGAAAGCGCTTAATTGATACAGACATTAAACGTTGACATTCGTCTCCTATAATTCTTTTAGAATGTTGTTTACAATTCATGTTTTATGTATGAAATAATGTATGTAGGTATGCATATTTGATTGTAAACAATGAGACGCAAATAAACTTAAACTTTCGCTGGAAAGGATATTTAATTACGCAAAAGAGCACCAACAATGATCGGTTGACTTAGAGTCTTTAAAACATAATTAAAGCGTTTACATAAACAAAAAGTGTACTACTACATTCTTCAATCATATTTCTCGACAGCGAGTTGTTTTTATACGTTGGCTAGAATCGGGATGTATGGCCATTTTGGGCGATATCTATACAGTCTTTAAGACACATTATTAGACAAAATTAAGGTTGTTGCATAATAAAAAGTGCACCACTACATTCTTCAATCATATTTCTAGACAGCGAGCTGTTTATTTTCGAGGAATTAACTAAAATATTTTTTTTATAGCGAAATCCAACAGGATGGCATTTCATCGACGTTGGCTAGACTCGGCCATGTTGGCCGATATCTATGCAGTCTTCAAGACAAATTATTAGATAAAATTAAGGGTTTTGTATAATAAAAAGTGTACCACTACATTCTTCAATCATAGTTCTCGACAGCGAGCTGTTTATTTTTGAGGAATTAACTTAAACAAAAAAATGTATAGCGGATTTGCGCCATCTCCACATCTCTGTTTAACAAAACTTCAACCAACACGGCCGACCAACAGTATGTGAAACATTTTCTGCGAAGTATGATGATTTGTTAATCCAAAACAGTCGAATATTTTACAATTTCACGGAGCGGAGCACTTCACCGATAGAAACAAAATGGCGGATGTTCAGAAAATGTTACCGCTAAATCGAGATTCCTTCCACTTCTCGAAGCCATACGAGATTTCAGTCAGCTGCGCTATATCTCCATTGGTGCTCACCATTCACCTCTTATTACTTCACTGGACATACTTTCACAGTAACTTTAACTATCTTGCACGAATAAGTTCTAGATCTAAGGGAGCGCGTTTTCAACTCTCGAGACGCGAACCTCCGGAAGTCGAACTCCAGACTTCTATATCTAGAGGCAAGTAAGCTAACCACTCTGTCATCGCGTCTTTTTTACCGCACAGTAACATTATGGTCCATTGTGAAAAAATATAACTACTAGTATTTAAAACAATACCAGGTCTAAAGTGACTAAACCCCAAGATGGTATTCACACTGACAGGGGTAGGAACAGCCTCCTTCCCGAGATCCCTATAATTTGACAGGCGTGTGGGGGTAGGGGAAGTTTAAAAAGTATTTTTTACCCTATGTTGCATATTGGGGCGCTTCGACCTTTTATCCAAAAATGGTTTTAATGAGTTGGGAAAACCAAATTAAGACATCCTGAAAAATTGATAGCAAACTATTGAGGCTAACTGAAGTTATATTTGAGATTTCTTAGTTTTTTGCTGTCCCAGCAACACGGCAGATGTACATAATACCCGAAAGAGGGTAATGCAGGTAGATAGGAATTTACATATAAAAAGCCTCATCTAAATTGATGGCTGTAAAATATTTATTTCTTAAGCGAATTTCGAAACTAAGGTGTTTTTATTTACCACTAAAATTATATATAATGTATTTACATTTTGTTAAAATTACTTACTTATATAGCTGAAAAACCTTTGGCTTAAACAAACGCCTGAAATAATAGCAAATTTGTCGGGCTTAGACTCCACCATATTGTACAGAATGTTTTTTCTTCTTTTTTTTTTGGCTGGATTGCGTAGCAAATCCAGGCTTACAGTTTGGCGATTTCCATCTGTCTGTCCGTCTATCCGCCCGTTCGTCTACTAGTTTTGAAGTTTTCGTTAAAGTTTTTGTTTTTTCCTCATTTCGCAAAAATGAATTGTCGAAAAGCTTTGAAACTTGACACTTGTTCAATCTCTAACTATGTCATGTATTTTACCTGGACCTTTTCACACAGGTTTTTCATTTAAAATGTTAAATTCGCAATCCAGCGTTCGCACCACTATTGGTGCTTCACCTATTATTTTTAACAAAGTTTGAGGTTTCCACTGGGCCCCATATAAATGAAACGTTCCTATGCCAGTGTACCTGTAACCGGTCATCCGGTTTGGTCTGATGCTACAGAGTAGTTCAAATTTGAAGGTGATGAAAACACGGTTTGGAAACTTTACCTGTCTTCTGCTCAATCGACCTATGCTTTTCTCTGTCCTATCATTTCACTATTTTTGTTTTTGTACCACCAACAGAAACGTCCGGGTCAAATACGACACTCAGGTTCTTAAAATGTAGATGTAGAAACTAATAAGTATATTGAGCACAGCTAGGGCTAAACATCAAGAACGGTGAAACAAACCAACGTCTTTTCTACATAGCATTTGATGAATTTGGTGCATTTTCAGAATATATTGATGAAAAACGTCGGACCCGGTGTCCACCACCTCCGGACATACTCAACTAAATTTGATTTAACTAATATTCTGAAAATGGACCACCATTTATTAAATGTCAAGTAGGAAACAACAAATCCCTATGTTTTAAATACATTGTACTTTTCTCAAACATACATCATCATACTGATTAGACAATACATATGAATCAATTTAACACACGTTGGAGACAAGACGTATATTCGAAAAAAAAGAAGCTTAAATCATATATATACATTTTTTTCTCAGTGACATAACGTTGAAACCGTAAGTATATGTTGTTCGGCAAAAAAGTATACGCGTGCATCACGGTTCATGTATATATATATCTTACATACACTGATGTAGTAGCAGCTTTAATGACGGTTGGTGATTCAGCCAATGTCGATTCAGAATGGATCAGACTGGCCGTTCGAAGTTCGTTCCATACCATATCTGTCCTGTCTGGGAACAAATTGAAATTTGACCGAAGCATTGTGGTGTACTGGTTAGAGCGTCTGCCTTGCATTCGGGAGGTCGTGGGTTCGAGTCCCCGGACCGCGTCATACCAAAGACTTTAAAAATGGAGTAGTCAATTGTAACCCTTGCCTGACGAGCAAATAATGCGTAGTGCTACGACTGATTGACCAGTGTCAGAATAATGTGACTGGGGGTATCATGTATACTACGGCGTGGTATTCCAGTGTGACAGCACTATAAAGAAACCATTGAGTTCGCTTCTTCAAGTAGACATATCATCACATCACACACAAACACACAGATAAAAGTCCAGACTCCATTGTGCCTATAATCGTCGGGTAGGACGCCTGTCGTAGGCGGACGGACTATAATCCTTAGAAATACACACACACACACGAACTGAAATGTGTTGGGGATGGTATGTCACGAGTCATAAGACACGTACAGGTAGACTTGCACTAGACGTGAGAATCATGGCTCTTATGGTGGTATGTACCTACCATGTTATAGGTACACACCATAACAGCTACGATTCTCGCAGCTGGACCTTCACATACCGGTGCACACATACCGCACAATCAAACATGAACTGTGCTCGCCCTATAGGTTTAACCTATTTCATATTAGCCGTGCATTTATAATAGCACTACCAGAACCCATGTTATGTGGAAAAAAATATATCTAGTATTTGTTTTAAAATAGAAATCAGCATGGTGTTAGCCATGCCTTCAGTTCAGATCGTGCATTAGGCCTAACTGCTGTGCGGGAATCGCATACGTCTCAAGCGTTAGGTATCATAACTTAAACATTGACTAGTCTTGATCATCTTCGACGCTTTATTGTAAATACAAACGTCTTGACCCTTTGTGCGGAAAAAACATCGAAATCGGAAACACGTGTCTGTAATTTCTTTTATATTACAGTATTTATGACCATCCGAATTTAGTTCGTCGATATAATGATGAAGTTTCTCTCTTTGTTTATTTATTAATTTAGTGTCTGTCTGCCGTTCTGTTTATCTTTGACAGAAGGTGAGAAAAACGATACCAAAAACTCGGTAAACTGGCTGTCGCGTCATTTTGTTTAGATGAACAAGTCTAGACGATTGTCAAGAAAAAAGGAAGAGTCGCAGATGATCTAGACTAAAACATTGACCCATTTATTATTTTAAGATAATAATCAAATGATTTATGAATAACTACATACAACGGACAACATCACACGATATGACACATGACACTTTCATGCACACGCTCTCTCAACTGAACCCATTCATCAAGAACTAGGCAAACCTCATTCAGTTATCTGTTTAATGTTTATTTTGTCTTTGCAAATAAACCTCTCTCAACGTATCTTTTAATCTGCTCCATTTACTTACGTACTTAACTATACACTATCTACTCCATTTGCTGACTATACATATGAAGATGTATAGGGTATAAGCATCTGAATGACTAATTTGTGTTTAAATCTCATTAACACATAAATAAGTCTATAGCCAGCCCAGCACTTATGCTCATGCTCATCATTATCGACAACGTTAACATGCCAAAGGATCAACTCACCAATACAGGGCACGACAGAACGATCCTTAGCGGGAGATCGAACTCTACATGCAGAAATCTAATCTACCCGCAATGATGTCCTGAAACAATCAACATTCTCTGATGTCCCGGAACAGTCCACCTTCTTTGATACTCCAGAACAATCTACTTTCTTTGATACCCCAGAACAATCTACTTTCTTTGATACCCCAGAACAATCTACTTTCTTTGATGCCCCAGAACAATCCAACTTCTTTGATACCCCAGAACAATCTTCTTTCTTTGATACCCCAGAACAATCCACCTTCTTTGATACCCCAGAACAATCCACTTTCTTTGATACCCCAGAACAATCTACTTTCTTTGATACCCCAGATCAATCTACTTTCTTTGATGTCCCGGAACAATCTATCTTCACTGATGCATCGAAACAATCCACTTTCTATGGTGCCCCAGAACAATCCACCTTCTTTGATACCCCAGAACAATATACCTTCTTTGATGCCCCAGAACAATCCACCTTCTTTGATACCCCAGAACAATCTACTTTCTTTGATACCCCAGAACAATCTACTTTCTTTGATACCCCAGAACAATCCACTTTCTTTGATACCTCAGAACAATCTACCTTCTTTGATACCCCAGAACAATCCACCTTCTTTGATACCCCAGAACAATCTACTTTCTTTGATACCCCAGAACAATCTACCTTCTTTGATACCCCAGAACAATCTACTTTCTTTGATACCCCAGAAAAATCTACTTTCTAGGATACTCCAGAACAATCCACCTTCTTTGATACCCCAGAACAATCCACTTTCTTTGATACCCGAGAAAGTCTACTTTCTTTGATGCCCCAGAACAATCAATCTTCTTTGATGCCCCAGAACAATCCACTTTCTTTGATGCCCCAGAATAATCTACTTTCTTTGACGCCCCAGAGAAATCCACGTTCTTTGACACCCAGAACAATCCACTTTCTTTGACACCACAGAACAATTCACCTTCTTTGATACCCCAGAACAATTCACTTTCTTTGATACCCCAGAACAATCCACCTTCTTTGACACCCCAGAACAATCCACCTTCTTTGATGCCCCAGAACAATCTACTTTCTTTGATGCCCTAGAACAATCCACTTTCTTTGACAATCCACTTTCTTTGATACCCCAGAACAATATACTTCCTTTGATACCCCAGAACAATCCACCTTCTTTGACACCCAAGAACAATCCACTTTCTTTGATGCCCTAGAACAATCCACTTTCTTTGATGCCCCAGAAAAATCTGCCTTCTTTGATGCCCCAGAACAATCTACCTTTTTTGATGCCACAGAACAAACTACCTTCTTTGATGCCCCAGAACAATCTACCTTCTTTGATGCCCCAGAACCATCTACTTTCTTTGATGCCCCAGAACAATCTACCTTCTTTGATGCCCCAGAACAATCTAACTTCTTTGATGCCCCAGAACAATCTACCTTCTTTGATACCCCAGAACAATCCATTTTCTCTGATACCCCAAGAACTATCCACTTTCTCTGATACCCCAGAACAATCCACCTTCTTTGATACCCCAGAACAATCTACTTTCTCTGATACCCCAGAACACTTTCTCTGATACCCCCAGAACAATCTACTTTCTCTGATACCCAGAACAATCCACCTTCTTTGATACCACAGAGCAATCTACATTCTCCGATACCCTAGAACACTTTCTCTGTTACCCCCAGAACAATCTACTTTCTCTGATAACCCCAGAACAATCTACTTTCTCTGATACCCCCAGAACTATTCACTTTCTCTGATGCCCCCAGAATAATCTACTTTCTCTGATACCCCCAGAACTATCCACTTTCTCTGATACCCCAAGAACAATCAACTTTCTTTGATGCCCCAGAACAATCTACCTTCTTTGATGCCCCAGAACAATCTACCTTCTTTGATGCCCCAGAACAATCTACCTTCTTTGATACCCCAGAACAATCTACCTTCTTTGATAACCCCAGAACTATCCACTTTCTCTGATACCCCCAGAACAATCCACTTTCTCTGATACCCGCAGAACAGAACAATCCACTTTCTCTGATACCCCCAGAACTATCCACTTTCTCTGATACCCAAGAACAATCCATCTTCTTTGATACCCCAGAACAATCTACTTTCTCTGATACCCCCAGAACACTTTCTCTGATACCCCCAGAACAATCTACTTTCTCTGATACCCCCAGAACTATCCACTTTCTCTGATACCCCAAGAACAATCCACTTTCTCTGATACCCCCAGAACAATCCACTTTCTCTGATACCCCCAGAACAATCCACTTTCTCTGATACCCCCAAAACAATCCACTTTCTCTGATACCCCCAGAACAATCCACTTTCTCTGATACCCCCAGAACTACCCACTTTCTCTGATACCCCCAGAACAATCCACTTTCTCTGATACCCCCAGAACAATCCACTTTCTCTGATACCCCCAGAACTATCCACTTTCTCTGATACCCCCAGAACTATCCACTTTCTCTGATACCCCCAGAACGATCCACCTTCTTTGATACCCCCAGAACGATCTACTTTCTGTGATACCCCCAGAACTATCCACTTTCTCTGATACCCCAGAACAATCTACTTTCTCTGATACCCACAGAACTATCCACTTTCTCTGATACCCCAGAACAATCCACCTTCTTTGATACCCCAGAACAATCTACTTTCTTTGATACCCCCAGAACAATCTACTTTCTCTGATACCCCCAGAACAATCTACTTTCTCTGATACCCCCAGAACAATCTACTTTCTCTGATACCCCCAGAACTATCCACTTTCTCTGATACCCCAGAACAATCTACTTTCTCTCATACCACCAGAACTATCCACTTTCTCTGATAACCCAGAACAATCCACCTTCTTTGATACCCCAGAACAATCTACTTCCTCCGATGTCCCAGAACAATCTATCTTCTCCGACACCTCCGAACAATTCACTTTCTCTGATATCCCAGAACAATCTACTTTCTCTGATACCAAAAGAACTATCCACTTTCTCTGATACCCCAGAACAATCCACCTTCTTTGATACCCCAGAACAATCTACTTTCTCTGATACCCCCAGAACAATCTACTTACTCTGATACCCCCAGAACAATCTACTTTCTCTGATACCCCCAGAACAATCTACTTTCTCTGATACCCCGAGAACTATCCACTTTCTCTGATACCCCAGAACAATCTACTTTCTCTCATACCACCAGAACTATCCACTTTCTCTGATAACCCAGAACAATCCACCTTCTTTGATACCCCAGAACAATCTACTTTCTCCGATGTCCCAGAACAATCTATCTTCTCCGAAACCTCCGAACAATTCACTTTCTATGGTGCCCCAAAGCAATCGACCTTCTTTGATACCCAAGAAAAATCTACATTCTCCGATGCCCTCGAACAATCTACTTTCTCTGATGCCCCAGAACAATCTACTTTATTTGATGCCCAAGATCAATCTACCTTCAATGATGCCCCAGAACAATCTACCTTCAATGATGTCCCAGAACAAACTACCTTTTCTGATGCCCCGGAACAATCTACGCGCAATGATTTCTTGGACCAATCTACTTTCCCTGATGCTCCAAAACAATCTATCTTCTCTGATACCCCAGAACAATCTACATTTTCTAATGCTCCAGAAAAAAACACCTTTTCTGATACCCCAGGACAATCCACATTGTCTAATGCTCTAGAACAATCTACCTTCTCTGATACCCCCAGAACAATCTACATTCTATAATTCTCCAGAATAATCTACCTTCTTTGATATCCCAGAACAATTCACATTCTCTAATACCCCAGAACAATCTGCCGTCTCTGATACCCTGAACAATCTACCTTCTCTGTTGCCCAGAACAATTTACCTTCTCTAATGCTCCATAACAATCTCCCTTCCCTGATGCTGCAGAACAATCTGCCTTCTTTGATGCCCAGAACAATCTTCATTCTCTAATGCTCCATAACAATCTTCCTTCCCTGATGCTGCAGAACAATCTGCCTTCTCTGATGCCCAGAACAATCTACATTCTCTAATGCTCCATAACAATCTACCTTCCCTGATGCTGCAGAACAATCTGCCTTCTCTGATGCCCCATAACAATCTACATTCTCTGATGCCCCAGAACATCTATATTCTCTAATGCTTAATAACAATCTACCTTCTCTGTTGCCCCAGAACAATCTACCTTCTCTAATGCTCCATAACAATCTACCTTCCCTGATGCTGCAGAACAATCTGCCGTCTATGATGCCCTAGAACAATCTACATTCTCTGATGTCCCAGAACAATCTATCTTCTCCGATACCTCCGAACAATTCACTTTCTATGGTGCCCCAAAGCAATCTACCTTCTTTGGTGCCCCAGAACAATCTACATTCTCTGATACCCCAGATCAATCTACATGCTCTAATGCTCCATAACAATCTACCTTCTCTGTTGCCCAGAACAATCTACCTTCTCTAATGCTCCATAACAATCTATCTTCCCTGATGCTGCAGAACAATCTGCCTTCTATGATGCCCCAGAACAATCTACTTTCTCCGATGTCCCAGAACAATCTATCTTCTCCGATACTTCCGAACAATTCACTTTCTATGGTGCCCCAAAGCAATCTACCTTCTTTGATACCCAAGAATAATCTACATTCTCCGATGCCCCCGAACAATCTACTTTCTCTGATGCCCCAGAACAATCTACTTTCTTTGATGCCCAAGATCAATCTACCTTCAATGATGCCCCAGAACAATCTACCTTCAATGATGTCCCAGAACAAACTACCTTTTCTGATGCCCCGGAACAATCTACGCGCAATAATTTCTTGGACCAATCTACTTTTCCTGATGCTCCAAAACAATCTATCTTCTCTGATACCCCAGAACAATCTATATTTTCTAATGCTCCAGAAAAAAACACCTTTTCTGATACCCCAGAACAATCCACATTGTCTAATGCTCTAGAACAATCTACCTTCTCTGATACCCCCAGAAAAACCTACATTCTATAATTCTCCAGAACAATCTACCTTCTTTGATATCCCAGAACAATTCACATTCTCTGATACCCAAGAACAATCTGCCGTCTCTGATACCCCTGAACAATCTACCTTCTCTGTTGCCCAGAACAATTTACCTTCTCTAATGCTCCATAACAATCTACCTTCCCTGATGCTGCAGAACAATCTGCCTTCTCTGATGCCCAGAACAATCTACATTCTCTAATGCTCCATAACAATCTACCTTCCCTGATGCTGCAGAACAATCTGCCTTCTCTGATGCCCCATAACAATCTACATTCTCTGATGCCCCAGAACATCTACATGCTCTAATGCCCAATAACAATCTACCTTCTCTGTTTCCCAGAACAATCTACCTTCTCTAATGCTCCCTAACAATCTACCTTCCCTGATGCTGCAGAACAATCTGCCTTCTATGATGCCCCAGAACAATCTACATTCTCTGATGTCCCAGAACAATCTATCTTCTCCGAAACCTCCGAACAATTCACTTTCTATGGTGCCCCAAAGCAATCTACCTTCTTTGATGCCCCAGAACAATCTACATTCTCTTATACCCCAGATCAATCTACATGCTCTTATGCTCCATAACAATCTACCTTCTCTGTTGCCCCAGAACAATCTACCTTCTCTAATGCTCCATAACAATCTACCTTCCCTGATGCTGCAGAACAAGCTGCCTAATATGATGCCCCAGAACAATCTACTTTCTCCGATGTCCCAGAATAATCTATCTTCTCCGATACCTCCGAACAATTCACTTTCTATGGTGCCCCAAAGCAATCTACCTTCTTTGATACCCAAGAATAATCTACATTCTCCGATGCCCTCGAACAATCTACTTTCTCTGATGCCCCAGAACAATCTACTTTCTTTGATGCCCCAGATCAATCTACCTTTAAAGATGCCCCAGAACATTCTACCTTCAATGATGTCCCAGAACAAACTACCTTTTCTGATGCCCCGGAACAATCTACGCGCAATGACTTCTTGGACCAATCTACTTTCCCTGATGCTCCAAAACAATCTATCTTCTCTGATACTCCAGAACAATCTACATTTTCTAATGCTCCAGAAAAAAACACCTTTTCTGATACCCCAGAACAATCCACATTGTCTAATGCTCTAGAACAATCTACCTTCTCTGATACCCCCAGAACAATCTACATTCTATAATTCTCCAGAACAATCTACCTTCTTTGATATCCCAGAACAATTCACATTCTCTGATACACCAGAACAATCTGCCGTCTCTGATACCCCTGAACAATCTACCTTCTCTGTTGCCCAGAACAATTTACCTTCTCTAATGCTCCTTAACAATCTACTTTCCCTGATGCTGCAGAAAAATCTGCCTTCTCTGATGCCCAGAACAATCTACATTCTCTAATGCTCCATAACAATCTACCTTCCCTGATGCTGCAGAACAATCTGCCTTCTCTGATGCCCCATAACAATCTACATTCTCTGATGCCCCAGAACATCTACATTCTCTAATGCTCAATAACAATCTACCTTCTCTGTTGCCCAGAACAATCAACCTTCTCTAATGCTCCATAACAATCTACCTTCCCTGATGCTGCAGAACAATCTGCCTTCTATGACGCCCCAGAACAATCTACATTCTCTGATGCCCCAGAACAATCTACATTACCTTCTCTAATGATCCAGAATAATCTACCTTCTCTAATGCCCCAGAACAATCAACATTGTTTGATGATCCAGAACAATCTACCTTCTCTAATGCCCAGAAAAATCTACATTCCCTGATGATCCAGAACAATATACCTTCTCTAATGATCCAGAAGAATCTACCTTCTCTAATGCCCCAGAACAATCTACCTTCTCTAATGATCCAGAACAACCTGTCATCTCTGATGCCCAGAACAATCTACCGTCTCTAATGATTCAGAACAATCTACCTTCTCTAATGATCCAGAACAATCTGCCTGCTCTGATGATCCAGAACAATCTACCTTCTCTGTTGCCCAGAACAATCTACCTTCTCTGTTGCCCAGAACAATTTACCTTCTCCAATGCTCCAGAACAATCTACCTTCCCTGTTGCTGCAGAACGATCAACCTTCTCTGATGCCCCGGAGCAATCTACCTTCTCTAATGCTCTATAACAATCTACCTTCTCTGTTGC
Organism: Cyrtodaria siliqua; assembly: GCA_037043455.1. Taxonomy (NCBI): domain Eukaryota; kingdom Metazoa; phylum Mollusca; class Bivalvia; order Adapedonta; family Hiatellidae; genus Cyrtodaria; species Cyrtodaria siliqua. The sequence continues at coordinate 43,771 of JAWPHD010010659.1, forward strand.
CCAGAACAATCTACATTCTCTGATACCCCAAAACAATCTACATTCTCTAATGTTCCTGAACAATCTACCTTCTCTAATGCTCTATAACAATCTACCTTCTCTGATATCCCAGAACAATTCACATTCTCTGATACCCCAGAACAATCTGCCTTCTCTGATACCCCTGAACAATCTACCTTCTCTGTTGTCCAGAACAATCTACCTTCTCTAATGCTCCATAACAATCTACCTTCCCTGATGCTGCAGAACAATCTGCCTTCTCTGATGCCCAGAACAATCTATCTTCTCTAATGATCCATAACAATCTACCTTCCCTGATGCTGCAGAACAATCTGCCTTCTCTGATGCCCCAGAACAATCTACATTCTCTGATACCCCATATCAATCTACATGCTCTAATGCTCCAAAACAATCTACCTTCTCTGTTGCCCAGAACAATCTACCTTCTCTAATGCTCCATAACAATCTACCTTCCCTGATGCTGCAGAACAATCTACCTTCTCTGATGCCCCAGAATAATCTACCTTCTCTGATACCCCAGAACAATCTACCTTCTCTGATACCCCAGAACAATCTACCTTCTCTGATAGCCCAGAACATTCTACCTTCTCAGATACTGTGATGCCCCCAGAACAATCTACCTTCTCTGATACCCCAGAAAAATCTACCTTCACGATGCGCCAGAACAATCTACCTTCTCTGATACCCCAGAACAATCTACCTTCTCTGATGCGCCAGAACAATCTACCTTCTCTGATATCCCAGAACAATCTACCTTCTCTGATACCCCAGAACAATCTACCTTCTCTGATACCCCAGAACAATCTGCATTCTCTGATACCCCAAGAACAATCTATCTTCTCTGATGCTGCAGAACAATCTACATTCTCTGATGCCCCATACCAGTTAACCTTCTCTGATGCCTCGGAACAATCTAATCTGAATGATGTCCAGGACAACTCTATTTTCACTGATGCAATAGCTAACCAAATGCTAAAAGTTCACGTGTCAACTACAACCGAATACTTATCTGCAAACCAAGAAACGAGATTTGACTTGTATTTAACCTTAGATACGCGCATATATAAATGAAATGGAGACTTTAAATGCCAGATCAGTCCTGTTGTCCGGACAGAGAAGACTCTTCTAATCTGACTTCACGGTAAGGCACCTTTTTAATAGATTAGTTCATAGACGACCTTAAACCAGTTCATAATTCGAAAGTGCAAATTATTTTACGTACGAGTTCTACAAAAGCAACTGCTATACACATAGATACGGAAGCCCTAGGGAGACTTATTAGTTATGAGTTATTTAATTACTTATTTGTTATTACTTATTTTTTATTATTTCTTTCTTTTTACTTATTTCTTATTACCTATTTGTTAAGGTCTGGTTAATGACAACATGGCGGATATCTCGTTAATAAGTTATTTGCTATATGTTTTTTTTAGCATACTGACCAATCTAGCTTATACTTTCAAAGCTGTAATTCACTTAGATATGTTATGTTCTTATTAGTTATGACTTATTTATTATTACTTATTACTTATTTCTTATTACCTATTCCTTAAGGACGGGTTAAAGTAACATGGCGGATATCTCATTGATAAGTTATTGGCTCTATTTCAGACGGTGTGTTGGAAATGGTATGGGGTTTGTAAATTGCTATGAGTTTTGACTGTGTTTCATTTGGCAGTTGATACCTGTTATTTTTACAGAAATAAATAGGGACCCAGTCAAAAATGACTGGACCGGTGTAAAATTATATTTTCAATGCAAAGCGACCATTTTATCTTCGATCGAGCTGTTGAATTTTGGTAGAGCAGTCTAAATCTAAACTCGCCGATACACGCTGAGCTATAAATAGCCGATTTTACGGCATCAGAAAAATACAGGTATGTATGGATTAGAAAGATAATATAGTACGGAACCACTCTGTTGCATGAAAACAGTTGACTGGAAGATATAATGATATCCTCGTCGGCCCATGGTTCGTTACCCTAAGACATTTTATTGTAAAATAACTTTCACAAATATAAATTCTGGAGAAGAAAGCTCTTATCTTGATAATATAATTCCTTCCTTTTCACTTTTTATAATCCAATCCAATGTTCCAATAACAAATAACTCAACAATCCATAAATGTTTACACCGCTGCCACAACACGATCACCATTTTGAATCTGCCCTTGATTCGTGACGTCATATTTTCCCACGGTTATAGGTAAAATTAGGCCAAGTGAATGAAAATGAGTTTCTCAGCTTCATGGTAGGTAACTGTTTAACAACTTTTAACATTTGTTTAACTAATTAAATGTAACTTTAAATAACAATTAACAGTTCTACAATATGGTTTGGAAGTCAATGCAGTAGGCGAATACAGCCTGTACTTGTGGCTCAATTGCTGCGGATTTGCCTGCAAAGATACAAAACAAAAGTTTGAAATTGCATTATTTTCTATAGTGGCTTTGTGACATTGACCAAACTTTGTTTTTATCGGCCTTACTTCAACACTATATCGTCACGTGACTTGCATTGATAAAATGTAAACAGAGCAGACGACGAAAACGGCAATGTTTAATATTGTATACAAAGGGTTTAAAGGGGTCTTTTTCATGGGTTATCGTTTGGAATTAGTAAATTTTATATAAATTTAATTTATTTAAATAAATAAAAAATATTTACCTGTTTAAACCGCATCTTTAATGCGTTGTTTGCAAATAGTAGTAATGACGTTCGCAGTAAATATTTTCCCACGGTCAGTCTCACGCACTGCGCAGATCTCACGAGATCCGGAGCAAAAACAAAATGGACGCGAACCAAGGGTAGGGTCTTGGAGGATATATGTAAGAATAATGTTTTCAAGCATAATAATGCCTTATTTAAAGGTATTTTATTATGTTTTTTCTTCATGCTAATTAGTAATGATCAATTTAAATGAATAAAACAGAATTTATTTCATAATTTACTTTTTCATAATATGAACAAGGCAAAGCCTCAAGACGGGCGAAGCTAACTAGTTTAAAATAGATCTAAACGATTTGATGCAGGGTAGCATAATACTTAGTCTCATTTATTTGATGTCTTCGGGTGCTTTTTTTTACATACGGACGTTTATAGATGCACCCTAGATGGAGGATGGCACATCACAAATCGTCTTGCCGTTCGTAGACGTGTATTTTATGCACTAGCATAATACTGTATTTTTTAATTCACATTGAGCTGAAGGGAAAAGAAAGAACAATTATTTGGCCTGCATTTGCATATTTAGTACACTAGTGCAACATGACAAATATATTTCCCACACAGGAAGTTATGTAATAAATAAAAATACAGATTTCAAGTATCTGGATTTCAAATTTGAATTAAACTAAACAGTGATAGCCAATACCCATTCAAACTGAATGCAATTACCTTAACAATCAAGTCTGTACCATGTGCAAATTGCCATCATGTGTATCTAGGTCCAGCTAGGCTGTCTTTGTACCAGAATTTTGACATTGTGTAGGATGTTTCATATCTGACTTTGTTATGAAGGCTGTTTTGATAATGAAAAGATTAGTGACTATCATGTCACCCGCCTTGCAATATTAATTTATTTAAGAAATAAAAAGTAACTGCGATGTCACCCACCTCCAAATATGTTATGTAATAGTGATATTGAATCAATCGTTTTCTCACCCCACCATAAAATAAATTTAAGTTAGTACCTAAAGTCCTTAAATTCACTAGATAAAGTAAAGGTTAGCCACTGTTCCACCTCCAAATATGTAATCATATTAATTAATTTAAATATATTTAGTGTCAATAATAAATGAAAGTTTCGCGACTGTCTTGTCACCCACATCCAGTAATGTAATCTGACAAGCTGGTACCCATTTCTTCAAAATGTTTTCAGTGTTTTTTTTATGTGTTTTATGAATGCAGCCTGTGCCTGTGCCATTATGAAAAATAGCGGCATTTTTCCAGAAATTGTGAAATATTATAACAAAAGAGAAATAAACTTTTTTCACATTTATTTTCACAGTTTAATATCCCTTGGTTTTAGGTTTTGTTTTTGGTAAATACAGACTAGTTTTAACACCAGCGTATATTAAGACTAGTATCCTTACTGGTCTGTATTTACCGATTTTTTTTCTTTTTTCAGATTGTGAATTTTTTGGATATAATTGTGAAAAAAGGATACTTTTTGGAATTGTGAATGGGGCCGAATTTCGGCCCCAAATTAGGCATAAAAAAACACTGGTTTTCAAAATCTAAAATTGCCCAAAGGTATCACTTGAGACGAACACAAGCTACACACATAATAATGGTGCAATTGCTTCTACGAGTGTTGAAGAATGTGTGAATGATTAATGCAGAAGTGTAAATCTCAGTGGTATTGCCACAAATGGCAGTTACGAGTAAAGATACATTTGATCTGGGTTTGATTATTATGATTAGACACATTGGTAAATATCATCTGGAGAACATGAGCAACTATTTTCTAAATATTTTGATTAAATAATTGTCTAGCAATATAGGCAATAATTACACATGAAAAGCAAAGAAGAATCAGCATTTGAAACGTTTGACAGAGTTATGCAGGATAAGGTTAAGGATATATCATGGGAGCAGTGCATTACATATTCATCTGACAATTCATCTGTAATGAAAGAGAAGCACAACAGTGTTCAGAGAAGAATTAAGGACTGAAAGCAAGCGAAACATTTCAAACCTCTTACCTAGAATGCTTTCAGTAGAAGCCTAGTCAGAAATTACTACAACATTACGAGCAAATCCCTGAAAGCTTGTCAGGAGGAAAAAGAAATGGAGAAAAAAAGACATGTCTTAAAACTGACCACAATTAGTCAAAGTAGCACAGAAGTACTACGATTACAAGCCAACACAGTTAGATGTTATTGGAATGCCTCCTGACACCCCTAGTGTGTGGGGCAACGTTGTGGCCTTCAAATAAGTGTGGGCCACTTTTGAAGCCAAATCCAGAGAGAAAAATAATTATTGTTGTTCATACATTATTTTGTAAAACATTCACCTTTAAAAACTATTTACCTTTACCTTATATACTCTGTAAAAGAAGTTTTGGACCATGGCAGTGTTCGAACCCGTACAATGATCGCTGAACCATGACATTCGACCATAACCCTTATTATCTCAGTTGATAATTCACAATAGATCAACAATCAACAATAATTATCGTTTACAATGAAAGTTTGCGAAAAAATAATAATCTTTTTATTGGTTACTCGAATGTGTCCGTAACTGTTACTTTGTATCGACTTTGCAACATTTTTTACAGACCCTTTGTGTGTTCGCGATATTTTTTAAAAATCAAATCTTGTTTGGAATTTAATCTTTCTGGTATCAAATTAACCGGGTAGGGTAGACCTTGGTTACTAAAAAGATACTTAAATTGTGTCCACTAGTTTCATTTTTATATGACTTTATATTGTAACACTACAGCCTTGCCATTGTAATTAACCTAATAACAGTTTATAAATGTAACACAATTAGGGTTGAAATACACCCCTCTTATAACTGATCATGCAATGGGAGATTCCTAGTAATGTCAGGTAGTTGTTGGCTAATCATCTGAACTTAACACCTGTTAATGTTTTTCTAGGAAAACTATGAAGTCTGGGAGTTAAGAGGTATTTGGGTTGAAAGGTCTTTGGGTAATTTATGCATACTCTGAGGTAATCACCGTGGCGTTAACCTGTAGCTACACAGGTCAATGTCCATATGTGAGGCATGACTAACTGCCGAAAAGCAATATAGCTTCAAGTATAATACTGAGCGCACGGAGAGAGAGCACAGAGTCTGGGGCCGGTGGTTAAAGAGTGGAGAGTCAGTCTATCTTGTAAGATGGATTCCCGCAGTCTAAGACAAGGTGTGGGATAAGTTAAACTATACTATGTAAACCAGTATATTAGTGCAGTCATCGTTACATACTAATAAGAAGATTTGAACATTTGAAAGTTTCTAAATACTATTATACTTTGTGAACCTAAGACATTTAATAATAGGGACTATTAAGTAGTTAACAAATGGACGTACTAAAAACCACTATACTAAACGGATATGTTTATATATATAACAGGATTATGAATGTGTAATTATTCGGACTGTTTTATATGTACTAATAAATTATGGAAATCACAACGCGAAGTCCGGACCTTGTTATTAAATGTACCAAGCATAGCATACGACCCCGTAGTGCTACAGGCTTGATTTGGTTGCCGTGACTCAGGATCCATTTACATTGTTAGGAGCTCGACGACTTCAGGGACATTTATTGACAATTCTTATTTAAGGCGGCTGTGGAAAACGGAAATAGTGAAATTGGAAAATTCGGATTTATATATCCAAGGTGAGAATAATACCAGAATTATTTTTGTAAGTACCAAATTAGCAAGAAAAATGCATAAGCTGCCTTTTTGAGAATTTAATATCAAATATGAGAAAATGTTAATTAAATAAGAAAATAATTATTTCAAACTGAGGTCGGTTCCGAAACAATTGAATATGGATGAATAGTGTTTAGAAAACTTAAATTTATTAAAACTGGGTATTTAAAATTCACATGAAAATTAAATATACGAGTGAGTATACAAACTGCATTTAAAAGAGAACTGCAGTCTTAAGTTAATCTCAGTGGTTACGTTATCTTTTTGTAGATGAACATATGTTAAAGACAATTAATATGTTGAACAATGTTTGAACAACATAGTTTCAATGAGATCATACAAGTTTTGTATAATACATTATTAGCAATAGAAATCAGATATTTTGACTGCCATTTAACAAGATAAATAAATGGTGCAATACATAAGTTAATGCCAGTTAAATACTGGAGAAGGGTGTATCAAAAAGGATAACATTATAATGGGGAAATGGTGAACGTATGACTTAAAGTAACACATCCGAACGAAAAAATAGTTCGCCAGAATCTTTAAAGAATAATATGTTTTTCGGAAAACAAAACAACACACAACTGGGTTGTAGATAATAAGATAAATATGCGGCATCAGTTAAGATGTAATGTCAAATTGATAAGTCAATAGGCATTGAGTATAGTGTTTTCCAGTAAAGTATGGATAAGTTTTCCTTATACCTAAAATGGAATTATACACATGAGCAGTTGAATACTTTGAGTAAGGCTGTACATAAATATCATGTTTTTATTTTGCGATAGAACTGATACATTCAAAAATGTATAATAGATGTGTACGATTATGGGTTCTGAGTACAGCTGGCTATAACTGCAAAGTTGAGTACATTGCAGATACGAATAACTCAGTATTGTCTCGTATGCCTTTAAATGCTACATCTCAGGAAGCCAAATGATAAACGATAAAACCTATGCTGAGGCAGACAAAACAACCACACCATTAGCCTAAAATGATAAATTAATGGGTTTAGATATCTTTATTCTGGCAAGATTATTGATAAGCATAAGAACAAAGTGATTTTAATTGGGCAATGTAATAGCAAGATAGGTACAGGTATGGCTACCTGTTTGAAGCTGTTAAATATTATGCCTGTAAGAACAATATCTTCTATAGTGAGATATTAAAGGGGAACCATGCATTTAAATTGGTTGCGTTAAGCAACTGTTTTCATAATGATGAGAGGAATAATACATGTTATACTGTTTATTTGTACATAACAATATTATAAGTTGATGTAATTAAAGGCAGAATATGTTTTATGACTGCTGATGAGGTATCACCTTTCTTAATTCGGTATTCGCTCATGCGATATATGAGACAGTCGATGTTCAACTAAGTTTGAGAAGTCTAGATTTGACCTTAGGAGAACAAGTATTCTCCTGCATCGACGGGAAAGGAGACGAGCAGCGACATACGCGTCGTGGAAGTTCATGAATTGAACTATTGATGTTGATACGGGGAAGTTAGACCCGTAGATGGAACAATAAACTTAAACGTGTGCATAGTTGAAGTTTGTAACTATAACCAATAGATAAAATGTAGTGCGTGGACCTGTATCCAATGTATTCATGTATTTTGTGTATGAAGACTATACTGCATAATTCATCTATCGGTAATTGGACATAACATCAAAAGACATCAAGATAAGAGGGTCTAATAAACATCAGAGACTTATCTTGTATTCGGCAGCAGAAGTATATTGCCTTGGAATGGTAAATAATTACGGCGTACGAAATGTTAAAGGAGAACTGCGTTTATTGGAATTATTTAGGCAGTGAACAATTTCGAAAACAACAAGGTATTCTGAGTGACGCAAGACTCAAAAATTCTCGGATTATCATGGGATCGAGCATTGTACGTTGTATGGAGCCTAACCAGATTATCGATAACGATGTGGCGCTGCCGTGAACGATGGATTATCATTGACACTAGAGAAAAGACTCAATTAGTTGTGTTTATATGTGAAAATATATAGTGACTCATTTAGTGTTATATTTACTGATTTAGACAGACGTTTTGCAGTAATGGAAATATATATGAACGCTATGCAGAAATTACAGTGATTATCGTCAGCAGCACAGACTATGTTTAGTTGTAGTGAAAGACTCAGTTAGAAATCTTTTGATTTATCAAAATATTTCATATAAGTAGGGAAGGAATATGTAACACTACAGCCTTGCCATTGTAATTAACCTAATAACAGTTTATAAATGTAACACAATTAGGGTTGAAATACACCCCTCTTATAACTGATCATGCAATGGGAGATTCCTAGTAATGTCAGGTAGTTGTTGGCTAATCATCTGAACTTAACACCTGTTAATGTTTTTCTAGGAAAACTATGAAGTCTGGGAGTTAAGAGGTATTTGGGTTGAAAGGTCTTTGGGTAATTTATGCATACTCTGAGGTAATCACCGTGGCGTTAACCTGTAGCTACACAGGTCAATGTCCATATGTGAGGCATGACTAACTGCCGAAAAGCAATATAGCTTCAAGTATAATACTGAGCGCACGGAGAGAGAGCACAGAGTCTGGGGCCGGTGGTTAAAGAGTGGAAAGACAGTCTATCTTGTAAGATGGATTCCCGCAGTCTAAGACAAGGTGTGGGATAAGTTAAACTATACTATGTAAACCAGTATATTAGTGCAGTCATCGTTACATACTAATAAGAAGATTTGAACATTTGAAAGTTTCTAAATACTATTATACTTTGTGAACCTAAGACATTTAATAATAGGGACTATTAAGTAGTTAACAAATGGACGTACTAAAAACCACTATACTAAACGGATATGTTTATATATATAACAGGATTATGAATGTGTAATTATTCGGACTGTTTTATATGTACTAATAAATTATGGAAATCACAACGCGAAGTCCGGACCTTGTTATTAAATGTACCAAGCATAGCATACGACCCCGTAGTGCTACAATATACCCTGGTCCAAACTATTTTTTACCGAGTATATTATATTTTAGTAGACATCAAGTGCTTGAACTTGAAACCAATATTCAGGACTTAATTACACTATTCCTTTCTTCCAAAATGGAATACATAAATAAATCATTAAACCATCAGAAAGATCAACACACTCATGAATCACATTTGCCATCCCTTTTCAACCGCAAAATAACCGGGAATCTACCGGGGAATAGTATCACCCGAAGTTTGACGTCATCACTTTATGCGTTTGTGACCACGTGATCCCCCCATGCGATCAAATTTTACTTTATTTCGATAACTGCTCTCTTTTTTTACGGTAGGTATTTATATAATGTTATATTTCTGAAATTAAACGTTTCACTTACGCTTAAAATTCGAAATAAAGACCGAAAACAAAAAATAGAAAAAAATGAACGTACGAAATTGACTGGTATTCCACTTTGTCTGCCTAAAACTTTGCCCTACATTTGACGTCTGCTGTCAAGCCTACGGATAGAAAATGGCGGCGCGAAACTTGACGAAAAATAAATATCGCATAGTATGTGGGAAAACAAGTAAGTTTTCATACTCGCGTTACTGCAAGAGGGCTTCGCCGGCCGCGGCCTTCGGCCGCGTCGGGGCTTCGCACGTATAACACACACGAAAATAAAAAAAGGTTTGGTAGTAAAATCTTTTCTGTTCTTCAGTTCTTAAATTCTATTTTAATTTTCAAACTCAAGCACACACATGTTTTATGACATTGCATGGTCATTTCACTGTATACAAAATATTACCATACACTTTATAATGTAAAAGACGGTAAACTGGTAACAGAGACTGTCTCTTCAGAGTAAGTTCTGACATGGCCGCTTGATGAACAATATGACGTGTTCCCTTCAGTTTTGAGACCCATTTAGCGGGGATGGGGAGGGGGGAAGGGGGAGTGGGGTAACGGGAGAGGGTGGGGGAGGTCCCATATGGTATATGGAAAAATATTTGCCTCATATGGCATATGAAAAAAAATATATATGGAAAAAAATAAGTATTAAAAATAAAGATATGGTGCAAATTAAAAAACACACATGGGATTTAGAAAATAATATTTTGGCTATATGGTATATGGAAAAAACTAACATTTGCTCTCATTTGCTGTTTAATATAAAAAAAAAATTCTGGCATATCACAAAAAGTGTCTGGTTGACGCATTTCTGCTGAGTTATGTCCATTATATACAAATTATGTTATATTTGTTATATTTGTTTTGTGTTTGCCCACAAAGCTATATATTTTCCTTCAAATTTGCCAGAATTAATCTCCATAAATATGCAATGATGTGCAGAGCGCAATTATATCTAAGCAATAAGTGCAATTGTATATTAATGTTTTTTATAAAATAGCCAAACTGCAAAATTTCAAAATACAGTTTTACAACAATGCATCATTTGGCACTATAAGGCCTTTAACGGAGTGAGGAGGCTATTAATATTTATTTCTGCAATTACAGGTGTTTTCGATTTGGAGACACTGTCAAGATTTCTAGTTGCATAAATGTCATTAAACACAAATAGATTGCACTTAGTGTTGCGTGGTAGCATGACAGGTATATAGGGATCACTTTGTTCATTAACTGGTGTGTACATTTTCTGTATATAGGGATCACTTTGTTCATTAACTGGTGTGTACATTTTCTGTATATAAACTAAAAGACAATGCCTTTTTTCCGGAAAGGTACATAACATTTCCATTTTCTCATATTTTTTCATACCGTGCTTCATACATAACACATTTGTTCCAATAAAACATTAAAATGTCTTGTTACTTCATTATTCCCAATTCCATTACATAGTCTATCATAGAAATTATCTTTACGCCGCTACTTGATTCTTTGTATCACAGTTTTCTTGTTTACTATATGTTTATTTAGCATACTGACCAATCTGTCTTATACTTTCAAAGCTGTAATTTACTAAGAATGCGCCAACACCCGTGAAGAATATAACACATTCTAAGTGAATTACAGCTTTGAAAGTATAAGTTAGATTGGTCAGTACATGTATGCAAAATAAACATATAGTAAATATATATTCGCCATGTTTTCATTAACCAGGCCTTAACAAATAGGTAATAAGAAATAAGTATTAAGTAATAACTAATAAGTAATAACTTATAAGTCATAACTAATAAGTCATAACTAATAAGTTATAACTAATAAAACCCTCCAGGGCTTCACCCGTACGTGAAGAATATAACACACTCTAAGTGAATTACAGCTTTGCAAGTATAAGATAGATTGGTCAGTATGCTAAACAAACATATAGTTACTGTAAATAACTTATCAACGAGATATCCGCCATGTTTTCATTACCCGCCTATGACAAATAGGTAATAAAAAATAAGCAATAACAAATAAGTAATAACTAATAACTAATAAGTCCCTCCAAGGCTTCCGTAAATAGAGGATCATTTATTAAACAAGTTGGCCGACGAGTTTAATACATTAAATAATAAATAGGCAAAAATGTGAGATTTTATTTATGACTCCAAAAACGCATCAACATGAACATTTATTTATACAGCATTGTCCTATGTTGACTCGGTCTTCTCCGTATGACATCGGACAACGGAGCTACATTATGGAAAGCCTCGGCTGCCTTCTGTTGGCCTTTTGCATTTGATGCAGTACGCTTTGTAAGTCGTTTTGTGCATTTTCTAAGTTGTTATGTGCATTTAGTAAGTTGTTATGTGCATTTTCTATGCTGTCTTGTGCATTTTCTAAGTTGTTATGTGCATTTTGCAAGTCGTCTTGTGCATTTTCTAAGTTGTTATGTGCATTTTCTAAGTTGTGATTTTCGTAAGTTGTTATGTGCATTTTCTAAGTTGTCCTGTGCATTTCGTAAGTTGTTATGTGCATTTCGTAAGTTGTTATGAGCATTTTCTAAGTTGTCTTGTGCATTTTGTAAGTTGTTATGTGCATTTCTTAAGCTGTCTTGTGCATTTCCTAAGTTGTTATGGGCATTTCGTAAGTTGTGATGTGCATTGTTTAAGTTTGTTTAAGTTGTCATGTGCATACTCTAAGTTATTATGTTCATTTTCTAAGTTGTCTTGTGCATTTCGTAAGTTGTTATGTGCATTTCGTAAGTTGTTATGTGCATTTTCTAAGTTGTCCTGTGCATTTCGTAAGTTGTTATGTGCATTTTCTAAGTTGTCTTGTGCATTTTGTAAGTTGTTATGTGCATTTCGTAAGTTGTGATGTGCATTGTTAAAGTTGTGATGTGCATTGTTTAAGTTGTCCTGTGCATTGTTTAAGTTGTCATGTGCATATCCTAAGTTGTTATGTGCATTTTCTAAGTTGTCATGTGCATTTCGTACTTTGTTATGTGCATTTTCTAAGTTGTTATGTGCATTTTCTAAGTTGTCCTGTGCATTTTGTAAGTTGTTATGTGCATTTCGTAAGTTGTTATGGGCATTTTCTAAGTTGTCTTGTGCATTTTGTAAGTTGTTATGTGCATTTTTTAAGCTGTCTTGTGCATTTCATAAGTTGTTATGTGCATTTCGTACTTTGTTATGTGCATTTTCTAAGTTGTTCTGTGCATTTTCGTAAGTTGTTATGTGCATTTCGTAAGTTGTTATGTGCATTTTCTAAGTTGTCTTGTGCATTTTGAAAGTTGTTATGTGCATTTCGTACTTTGTTATGTGCATTTTCTAAGTTGTTCTGTGCATTTTCGTAAGTTGTTATGTGCATTTCGTAAGTTGTTATGTGCATTTTCTAAGTTGTCTTGTGCATTTTGTAAGTTGTTATGTGCATTTCGTAAGTTGTGATGTGCATTGTTTAAGTTGTGATGTGATATGTTTAAGTTGTCCTGTGCATTGTTTAAGTTGTCATGTGCATATCCTAAGTTGTTATGTGCATTTTCTAAGTTGTCTTGTGCATTTCATAAGTTGTTATGTGCATTTCGTACTTTGTTATGTGCATTTTCTAAGTTGTTCTGTGCATTTTCGTAAGTTGTTATGTGCATTTCGTAAGTTGTTATGTGCATTTTCTAAGTTGTCTTGTGCATTTCGTAAGTTGTGATGTGCATTGTTTTAGTTGTGATGTGAATTGTTTAAGTTGTCATGTGAATTGTTTAAGTTGTCATGTGCATATTCTAAGTTGTTATGTCATTTTCTAAGTTGTCTTGTGCATTTTCTAAGTTGTCTTGTGCATTTTTTAAGTTGTTATGTGCATTTTCTATATTGTCTTGTGCATTTTTAAGTTGTTATGTGCATTTATTAAGTTGTTATGTGCTTTTTCTAAGTTGTCTTGTGCATTTCGTAAGTTTTTATGGGCATTTTTTAAGTTGTCTTGTGCATTTCCTAAGTTGTTATGTGCATTTCGTAAGTTGTGATGTGCTTTGTTTAAGTTGTCCTGTGCATTGTTTAAGTTGTCATGTGCATTTTCTAAGTTGTTATGTCCCTTTTTTAAGTTGTTATGTGCATTTATTAAGTTGTTATGTGCATTTCGTAAGTTGTCCTGTGCATTTTCTAAGTTGTCCTGTGCATTTCATAAGTTGTCTAATGCATATTCTAAGTTGTTATGTGCATTTTCTAAATTGTCTTGTGTATTTTGTAAGTTGTTATGTGCATTTCGTAAGTTGTGATGTGCATTGTTAAAGTTGTGATGTGCATTGTTTAAGTTGTCCTGTGCATTGTTTAAGTTGTCATGTGCATATCCTAAGTTGTTATGTGCATTTTCTAAGTTGTCATGTGCATTTCGTACTTTGTTATGTGCATTTTCTAAGTTGTTATGTGCATTTTCTAAGTTGTCCTGTGCATTTTGTAAGTTGTTATGTGCATTTCGTAAGTTGTTATGGGCATTTTCTAAGTTGTCTTGTGCATTTTGTAAGTTGTTATGTGCATTTTTTAAGCTGTCTTGTGCATTTCATAAGTTGTTATGTGCATTTCGTACTTTGTTATGTGCATTTTCTAAGTTGTTCTGTGCATTTTCGTAAGTTGTTATGTGCATTTCGTAAGTTGTTATGTGCATTTTCTAAGTTGTCTTGTGCATTTTGAAAGTTGTTATGTGCATTTCGTACTTTGTTATGTGCATTTTCTAAGTTGTTCTGTGCATTTTCGTAAGTTGTTATGTGCATTTCGTAAGTTGTTATGTGCATTTTCTAAGTTGCTATGTGCGTTTCGTACTTTGTTATGTGCATTTAGTAAGTTGTTATGTGCATTTTCTAAGTTGTTATGTGCATTTTTTAAGTTGTCTTGTGCATATTCTAAGTTGTTAAGTGCATTTTCTAAGTTATCATATGCATTTTCCAAGTTGTCATGTGCATTTCGTAAGTTGTTATGTGCATTTCGTAAGTGGTCTTGTGCAAACTACAAGTAGACTTTTTATCGTAATAAATTTTGAGGGGAAACACCGGTAGAAATGGCGGCTCCAGGAGCGAACGCTATGCTCTGCCTACTTAAAAAAGGGCTAGGTACATCATACAATAAATTCTTAGAATATAAAATTGATTTCAAAATGTGTAAGGGATTGTCTGACGTGGAGTTAATAAATCTTGGTCTGAAAAAGAAAAAAGGAAAAAGAAAACAAAACAGTAAAAACAATAATAAAAAACAAACGTGTTGTTTGTTTGTGTTTGTGTGTAGTCCTAAGGTTTATAGCCTTTTCATCTTCTAACCAATAGGACGTCCTAAAGGTATATTTTCAATATAGTCTGGACTTCACGTGTTATTTGTTGAAGACAGAAAGTGTACAGACAAGATAATGGTAGATAATAGGTCAACATTCTTCATGTTAAGATCATTTAATGTTCAATTAAGGATTTTGATAGGATATAGACAGACTAATTTACCGAAAATGACTCTCAAACTATGATAATTCTTCATAATTTTTTACAAACTTGTTATTTTAAAAACCTCCCGACCCTTTCTCTCCCGACCCCCGTCCTCTTGTCTTCCGACTCCCACCCCCCAAGTCTCACGGCTCCCGCCGCTTGTCTTCCGTACCCACGGCCACCTGTACCACACCTCCTGATACTGCCACCTGTAACCCGATCTATCGTTTTCAGACCAAGATTTATTAACTCCGTGTCAGACAATCCCTTACACATTTTGAAATCAATTTTATGTTCTAAGAATTTATTGTATGATGTACCTAGCCCATTTTTTTAAGTAAGCAGAGCATACCGTCCGCTCCTGGAGCCGCCATTTCTACCGGTGTTTACTTCAAAATTTGTTCCGATAAAAAGTCTATTTAACGACGACTTGTAGTTTGCACAAGACAACTTACGAAATGCACATAACAACTTACGACATGCACAAGACAACTTAAAAAATGCACATAACAACTTAGAAAATGCACATAACAACTTACGAAATGCACATAACAACTTTGAAAATGCACAAGACAACTTGAAAAATGCATATAACAACTTAGGAAATGCACATACCAACTTAGAATATGCACAAGACAACTTAAAAAATGCATATAACAACTTAGGAAATGCACATACCAACTTAGAATATGCACAAGACAACTTAAAAAATGCACAGAACAACTTAAAAAATGCACATAACAACTTAGAAAATACACAAGACAACTTAAAAAATGCACATAACAACTTAGAAAATGCACAGGACGACTTACAAAGCGCACTGCACAAAATGCTAAAGGCCAACAGAAGGCAGCCGAGGCTTTCCATACTACATCACCGAGTTCCGTAATCGGGTATTTTAAAAGTTACGGAAATCGACGAGGCAATTCCAATGCACACCGAGCTGAACAGAAACCGAAAAAGTTGATTCGGCCGTCATTTCCATAGTTATATCACTCGTGTAATATGATAAATACATCATGGTTTTATTATACTGCGAGACCGCAACTTATGTGATAATAAATTTATTATATCGAGATTATTGAAGAATGGGTTTGCATATCATAAATTTTTTCACGAGATGGGAGTTACTATTTATTCACTATTTATTACTATCCATAATTGAATTAAAGATATATATAATTCAAATATAAGATATATTATTTATAGATATCATTAATTATTTATTGATATCTTATATTCTAATTATGGATATCTTTAATTTATTTAAAGATATCTCTAACTCGATTTATAGATATTTTCTATGATGGATATCCATAATTCATATTACGATATCATTAATTGACGATCATTTATAGATATCTTATATTAGATTATAGATATCTATAATTCAATTTAATATATCCATAAATCGATTTATATATTATATCTTTAAATGAATTATGGATATCCATAAATAACGTCGAATTAATGATATCTATAATTTAATGCATTCAATGTCCACAAACTGGTCCCCTGGACATGTTTACTAATTCCACGGCTGAATAAACTGATATATAGATATCTATAATTCGAAACGATTTAAAGATATCTTATATTAAATTATAGATATCTGTAAATCGATTTATATATATCTTAAATTGAATTATTGATATCTTAAAATCGAATATAAGATATCTATATTTCAGTTGAATTATAGATATACATAATTCATTTTAAGATGTCTATAAATCGATTTATAGATATCTTATATTCAATTATGGATATCTGTAAATAGTGATTAAATAGTAAAACGGCGCCCCGTAGATGATGACTGTAAATGTGGATGACTATGTAATATAGATGACTTTGTAATATGAACCAAAACGTTAAATAACTTATTTATTACATGTCTATTTTGAATCCATTTTGTGATGTGTACCATATATCTGCACATTTGTATAGCCATGTGTGTACCAAGTAGTTGTAAATAAGACGTATATTTCAGTAGGTTCGTGTACGTGATGTTATTATAGGTCCAGTGTCTTGTACAGTGACTCGCCCAGTCCAATACATTCCATACTTAACTGCACAAACAATTATTTTATATATGTAATACTCAAACAAACAATAATACATACACTACTACAAAATCAATTCTTAAGCAATTATATATATATTAAAGTGTGTCAAAGCATCACGGAGATTTTGGATTCAATAAAGTCTTACATCCCTGGTGTTACTAAGAGGCTATTATATGTATAGGTGTGTAATAAGTGAAATTGCATTATATGTATAGGTGTGTAATAAGTGAGATTGGAGTATATGTATAGGTGTTTAATAAGTGAGATTGGATTATACGTATAGGTGTGTAATAAGTGAGATTGGAGTATATGTAAAGGTGTGTAATAAGTGAGATTGGAATATATGCATAGGTGTGTATTAAGTGAGATCGGATTATATGTATAGGTGTGTAATAAGTGAGATTGGATTATATGTATAGGTGTTTAATAAGTGAGATTGGATTAAATGTATAGGAGTGTAATAAGTGAGATTGGAGTATATGTAAAGGTGTGTAATAAGTGAGATTGGAGTATATGTATAGGTGTGTAATAAGTGAGATTGGATTATATGTATAGTTGTGTAATAAGTAAGATTGGATTATATGTATAGGTGTTTAATAAGTGAGATTTAGTATATGTATAGGTGTTTAATAAGTGAGATTTGAGTATATGTATAGGTGTGTAATACGTGGGGTTGCATTATATGTATAGGTGTTTAATAAGTGAGATTGGAGAATATGTATAGGTGTTTAATAAGTGAGATTGGAGTATATGTATAGGTGTGTAATAAGTGTGATTGGAGTATATGTATAGGTGTGTAATAGGTGCGATTCGGGTATATGTATATGGGTGTAATAAGTAAGATTGGAGTATATGTATAGGTGTGTAATAAGTGCAATTGGTGTATATATATATGTGGGTAATAAGTGAGACTGGAGTATATGTATAGTCGTGTAATAAGTGAGATTGGATTATATGTATAGGTGTTTAATAAGTGAAATAAGTGTGATTGGAGTATATGCATAGGTGTGTATTAAGTGAGATTGGATTATATGTATAGGTGTGTAATAAGTGAGATTGGATTATATGTATAGTTGTGTAATAAGTAAGATTGGATTATATGTATAGGTGTGTAATAAGTGAGATTTGAGTATATGTATAGGAGTTTAATAAGTGAGATTTGAGAATATGTATAGGTGTGTAATAAGTGAGGTTGGATTATATGTATAGGTGTGTAATAAGTGAGAATGGATTATATGTATAGATGTGTAATAAGTGAGATTGGGAGTATATGTATAGATGTGTAATAAGTGAGACTGAAGTATATGGAAAGGTGTGTAATAAGGGAGATTTGAGTATATGTATAGGTGTGTAATAAGTGCGATTGGGGTATATGTATATGTGTGTAATAAGTGAGATTGGAATATATGTATAGGTGTGTAATAAGTGAGATTGGATTATATGTATAGGTGTTTAATAAGCGAGATTGGATTATATTATAGGTGTGTAATAAGTGAGATTGGAGTATATGTATAGGTGTGTAATAAGTGCGATTGGGGTATATGTATAGGTGTGTAATAAGTGAGATTGGAGTGTATGTACAGGTGTGTAACACGTGAGTTTGGAATATATGTATAGGTGTTCAATAAGTGAGATTGGAGTTTATGTATAGGTGTGTAAGAAGTGACATTGGAGTATATGTACAACTGTGTAACAGGTGAGATTGGAATATATGGATAGGTGTTTAATAAGTGAGATTGGATTATATGTATAAGTGTAATAAGTGAAATTGCATTATAAGTATAGGTGTATAATAAGTGAGATTGGAGTATATGTATAGGTGTTTAATAAGTGAGATTGGATTATATGTATAGGTGTGTAATAAGTGAGATTGGAGTATATGTATAGATGTGTAATAAGTAAGATTGAGGTTTATGTATAGATGTGTACTAAGTGAGATTTGAGTATATGTATAGGTGTGTAATAAGTGAGATTGGAGTATATGTATAGGTGTGTAATAAGTGAGATTGGGGTACATGTATAGATGTGTAATAAGTGAGATTGGTGTATATATATATATGTGCGTAATAAGTGAGATTGGAGTATATGTATAGGTGTGTAATAAGTGAGATTGGATTATATGTATAGATGTTTAATAAATGAGATTGGAGTATATGTATATGTGTGTAATAGGTGAGATTGGAGTATATGTATAGGTGTGTAATAAATGAGATTGGATTATATGTATAGGTGTTTAATATGTGAGATATGAGTATATGTATAGGTGTGGAATAAGTTCGATTGGATTATATGTATAGGTGTGTAATAAGTGAGATTGGATTATATATAGGTGTTTAATAAGTGAGATTGGATTATATGTATAGGTGTTTAATGAGTGAGATTGGATTATATGTATAGGTGTGTAATAAGTGAGATTGGAGTATATGTATAGGTGTGTAATAAGTGAGATTGGATTAAATGTATAGGTGTGTAATAAGTGAGATTGAAGTATATGTATAGGTGTGTAATAAGTGAGATTGGGGTATATGTATAGATGTGTAATAAGTGAGATTGGAGTATATGTATAGGTGTGTAATAAGTGCGATTGGGGTATATGTATAGGTGTGTACTAAGTGAGATTGGAGTATATGTATAGATGTGTAATAAGTGAGATTGGAGTATATGTAAAGGTGTGTTATAAGTTAGATTGGATTATATGTATAGATGTTTAATCAGTGAGATTGGATTATATGTATAGGTGTGTAATAAGTGAGATTGGAGTATATGTATAGGTGTGTAATAAGTGAGATTGGAGCATATGTATAGATGTGTAATAAGTGAGATTGGAGTATATGTATAGGTGTGTAAAAAGAGAGATTGGAGTATATGTATAGGTGTGTTATAAGTGCGATTATGGTATATGTATATGTGCGTAATAGGTGAGATTGGAATATATGTATAGGTGTGTAATAAGTGAGATTGGATTATATGTATATGTGTTTAATAAGCGAGATTGTATTATATTATAGGTGTGTAATAAGTTAGATTGGAGTATATGTATAGGTGTGTAATAAGTGCGATTGGGGTATATGTATAGGTGTGTAATAAGTGCGACTGGGGTATATGTATAGGTGTGTAATAAGTGAGATTGGAGTGTATGTACAGGTGTGTAACACGTGAGTTTGGAATATATGTATAGGTGTTTAATAAGTGAGATTGGAGTTTATGTATAGGTGTGTAATAAGTGACATTGGAGTATATGTACAACTGTGTAACAGGTGAGATTGGAATATATGGATAGGTGTTTAATAAGTGAGATTGGATTATATGTATAAGTGTAATAAGTGAAATTGCATTATAAGTATAGGTGTGTAATAAGTGAGATTGGAGTATATGTATAGGTGTTTAATAAGTGAGATTGGATTTTATGTATAGGTGTGTAATAAGTGATATTTGAGTATATGTATAGGTGTGTAATAAGTGAGATTGGGGTATATGTATAGATGTTTACTAAGTGAGATTGGAGTATATGTATAGGTGTGTAATAAGTGAGATTGGGGTATATGTATAGGTGTGTAATAGGTGAGATTGGGGTACATGTATAGATGTGTAATAAGTGAGATTGGAGTATATGTATAGGTGTGTAATAATTGAGATTGGATTATATGTATAGGGGTGTAATAAGTGAGATTGTAGTATATGTATAGGTGTGTAATAAGTGCGATTTGGATATATGTATATGTGTGTAATAAGTGAGATTGGATTATATGTATAGGTGTTTAATAAGTGATATTTGAGTATATATGTATAGGTGTGGAATAAGTGCGATTGGATTATATGTATAGGTGTGTAATAAGTGAGATTGGATTATATGTATAGGTGTTTAATAAGTGAGATTGGATTATATGTATAGGTGTTTAATAAGTGAGATTGGATTATATGTATAGGTGTGTAATAAGTGAGATTGGAGTATATGTATAGGTGTATAATAAGTGAGATTGGATTAGTTGTATAGGTGTGTAATAAGTGAGATTGAAGTATATGTATAGGTGTGTAATAAGTGAGATTAGGGTATATGTATAGATGTGTAATAAGTGAGATTGGAGTATATGTATAGGTGTGTAATAAGTGAGATTGGAGTATATGTATATATGTGTAATAAGTGAGATTGGGGTATATGTATAGATGTTTAATAAGTGAGATTGGAGTATATGTAAAGGTGTCTAATAAGTGAGATTTGATTATATGTATAGGTGTGTAATAACCGAGATTGGAGTATATGTATAGGTGTGTTATAAGTGAGATTGGATTATATGTATAGGTGTGTAATAAGTGAGAGTGGATTATATGTATAGGTGTTTAATAAGTGAGATTGGATTATATGTATAGGTGTTTAATAAGTGAGATTGGATTATATGTACACGTGTGTAACACGTGAGATTGGAGTATATGTATAAGTGTTTAATAAGTGAGATTAAAGTATATGTATAGGTGTGTAATACGTGAGATTGGTGTATATGTATACATGGTATAGGTGTGTAATAAATGACATTGGAGTATATGTACAATTGTGTAACAAGTGAGATTGGAGTATATGTATAGGTGTGTAATAAGTGAGATTGGAGTATATGTATAGGTGTGTAATAAGTGAGATTGGAGTATATGTATAGGTGTTTAATAAGTGAGATTGGATTACATGTATAGTTGTGTATTAAGTAAGATTGGATTATATGTATAGGTGTTAAATAAGTGAGATTTCAGTATATGTATAGGTGTTTAATAAGTGAGATTTGATTATATGTATAGGTGTGTAATAAGTGGGGTTGCATTATATGTATAGGTGTTTAATAAGTGAGATTGGAGTATATGTAAAGGTGTGTAATAAGTGAGATTGGAGTATATGTCTAGGTGTATAATAGGTGAGATTGGAGCATATGTAGAGATGTGTAATAAGTGAGATTGGAGTATATGCACTGGTGTGTAACGAGTGAGATTGGAGTATATGTATAGGTTGTAATAAGTGAGATTGGAGTATATGTATAGGTGTTTAATAAGTAAGATTGGATTATATGTACACGTGTGTACCACGTGAGATTGGAGTATATGTATAGGTGTTTAATAAGTGAGATTAGAGTATATGTATAGGTGTGAAATAAGTGAGATTGGAGTATATGTATACATGGTATAGGTGTGTAATAAGTGACATTGGAGTATATGTACAATTGTGTAACAAGTGAGATTGGAGTATATGTATAGGTGTTTAATAAGTGAGATTGGATTATATGTATAGGTGTGTAATAAGTGAGATTGGAGTAAATGCACAGGTGTGTAACAAGTGAGATTGGAGTTTACGTATTGGTTGTAATAAGTGAGATTGGAGTATATGTATAGGTGTGTAATAAGTGAGATTGAAGTTTACGTATAGGTGTGTAATAAGTGAGAATATATATGTATAGGTGTGTAATAAGTTAGAATATATATGTATATGTGTGTAATAATTGAGAATATATATGTATAGGTGTGTAATAAGTGAGAATATATATGCAAGAATTGTAATAAGTGAGAAAATATATGTATAGGTGTGTAGTAAGTGAGAATATATATGTATAGATGGGTAATAATGGAGAATATATATGTATAGGTGTGTAGTTAGTGAGATTATGTGTTCAGGTGTGTAGTAAGTGAGAATATATATGTATAGGTGTGTAGTAAGTGAGACTATATATGTATAGGTGTGTAGTAAGTGAGAATATATATGTATAGGTGTGTAATAAGTGAGAATATATATTTATAGGTTTGTAGTTAGTGAGAATATATGTATAGATGTGTATTAAGTGATAATATATGTGTATAGGTGTGTAGTAAGTGAGAATATATATCTATAGGTGTGTAATAAGTGAGAATACATATGTATAGGTGTGTAGTAAGTGAGAATATATATGTATAGGTGTGTAATAATTGAGAATATATATTTATAGGTGTGAGGTAAGTGAGAATATATATGTATAGGTGTGTAGTGTAGTAAGTGAGAATATATGTGTATAGGTGTGTAGTAAGTGAGAATATATATGTATATGTATGTAATAAGTGAGAATATATATGTGTTGGTGTGTAGTAAGTTAGAATATATATGTAAAGGTGTGTAATAAGTGAAAATATATATGTATAGGTGTGTAATAATTGAGAATATATATGTATAGGTGTGTGGTAAGTGAGAATATGTGTTCAGGTGTGTAGTAAGTGAGAATATATATGTATAGGTGTGAACTAAGTGAGACTATATATGTATAGGTGTGTAGTAAGTGAGAATATATATGTATAGGTGTGTAATAAGTGAGAATATACATTTATAGGTTTGTAGTTAGTGAGAATATATGTATACTGAGATGTGTATTAAGTGATAATATATGTGTATAGGTGTGTAGTAAGTGAGAATATATATTTATAGGTGTGTAATAAGTGAGAATACATTTGTATAGGTGTGTAGTAAGTGAGAATATATATGTATAGGTGTGTAATAATTGAGAATATATATTTATAGGTGTGTAGTAAGTGAGAATATATATGTATATGTGTGTAATAATTGAGAATATATATGTATAGGTGTGTAATAAGTGAGAATATATATGTATAGGTGTGTAATAAGTGAGAATATATATTCAAGGAGTGTAATAAGTGAGAAAATATATGTATAGGTGTGTAGTAAGTGAGAATATATATGTATAGATGGGTAATTATTGAGAATATATATGTATAGGTGTGTAGTAAGTGAGAATATGTGTTCAGGTGTGTAGTAAGTGAGAATATATATGTATAGGTGTGTAGTAAATGAGACTATATATGTAAAGGTGTGTAGTAAGTGAGAATATATATGTATAGGTGTGTAATAAGTGAGAATATATATTTATAGATTTGTAGTTAGTGAGAATATATGTATAGATGTGTATTAAGTGATAATATATGTGTATAGGTGTGTAGTAAGTGAGAATATATATTTATAGGTGTGTAATAAGTGAGAATACATATGTATAGGTGTGTAATAAGTGAGAATACATATGTATAGGTGTGTAGTAAGTGAGAATATATATGTATAGGTGTGTAATAATTGAGAATATATATTTATAGGTGTGTAGTAAGTGAGAATATATATGTATAGGTGTGTAGTGTAGTAAGTGAGAATATATGTGTATAGGTGTGTAGTAAGTGAGAATATATATGTATATGTATGTAATAAGTGAGAATATATATGTGTTGGTGTGTAGTAAGTTAGAATATATATGTATAGGTGTGTAATAAGTGAAAATATATATGTATAGGTGTGTAGTAAGTGAGAATATATATTTATATGTGTGTAATAAGTGAGAATACATATGTATAGGTGTGTAGTAAGTGACAATATATATGTATAGGTGTGTAATAATTGAGAATAAATATTTATAGGTGTGTAGTAAGTGAGAATATATATGTATAGGTGTGTAGTGTAGTAAGTGAGAATATATGTGTATAGGTGTGTAGTAAGTGAGAATATATATGTATATGTATGTAATAAGTGAGAATATATATGTGTTGGTGTGTAGTAAGTTAGAATATATATGTATAGGTGTGTAATAAGTGAAAATATATATGTATAGGTGTGTAATAAGTGAGAATATATATGTATAGGTGTGTAATAAGTGAGAATATATATGTATAAGTGTTTAATATGTGAGAATATATATGTGTAGGTGTGTAATAAGTGAGAATATATATGTATAGGTGTGTAATAAGTGAGAATATTCGTTTTCCTTCTACGAACAATTCTAATATTTCTACTTTAGACATGCAATAAATAAAATTATAATACAATTAAACATATTTTTTAATTTAACATTTGTACTTTTCTAAACTGTTGATTTTATAAACGACGAGTATGTAAATGTATAATGCCTCTCAATAAATATCAATGAATTTCGTTTAAAAATGTCCAGTAATACGAACATTCTTTAAAACGTAACAATAAACATAAATATGTATTGATTTATATGCGTTTTAAACAATGCATATGTAATTGATTTGAAAGAACAACATCACAAACAACTGCTGAAGCAACAACACCGTTTTAAATGTGTTTCAAATCTTTGCATTTGAGAGGTTTATAATTTCTCCAAAAACAAGGTTCATAAAAGACGAGAACGGGTGTCCTTGTCGGCAACCTCTGGGTATATTCGTCTCTTTTGTAGTATAGTAAACATTGGAACACACTGACACTAGTAGCAATATGTATGTTGCAGTATAGTAAACATTGGAACAAACTGCCAATAGTAGAATTGCTTAGTTGCAGTATAGCAAACATTGGAACAAACTGACACTAGTAGCAATATTTATGTTGCAGTATAGTAAACATTGGAACACACTGAAACTAGTAGCAATATTTATGTTGCAGTATAGTAAACACTGGAACACACTGAAACTAGTAGCAATATGTATGTTGCAGTATTGTAAACACTTTAACAAACTGACGCTAGTAGCAATATATATGTTGCAGTATAGTAAACATTGGAACACACAGAAACTAGTAGCAATATTTATGTTGCAGTATTGTAAACACTTTAACAAACTGACGCTAGTAGCAATATTTATGTTGCAGTATAGTAAACATTGGAACAAACTGACACTAGTAGCAATATTTATGTTGCAGTATAGTAAACATTGGAACACACTGATACTAGTAGCAATAATTAGGTTGCAGTATTGTAAACACTTTAACAAACTGACGCTAGTAGCAATATTTATGTTGCAGTATAGTAAACATTGGAACACACAGAAACTAGTAGCAATATTTATGTTGCAGTATTGTAAACACTTTAACAAACTGACGCTAGTAGCAATATTTATGTTGCAGTATAGTAAACATTGGAACACACAGAAACTAGTAGCAATATTTATGTTGCAGTATTGTAAACACTTTAACAAACTGACGCTAGTAGCAATATTTATGTTGCAGTATAGTAAACATTGGAACACACAGAAACTAGTAGCAATATTTATGTTGCAGTATTGTAAACACTTTAACAAACTGACGCTAGTAGCAATATTTATGTTGCAGTATAGTAAACATTGGAACACACAGAAACTAGTAGCAATATTTATGTTGCAGTATTGTAAACACTTTAACAAACTGACGCTAGTAGCAATATTTATGTTGCAGTATAGTAAACATTGGAACACACAGAAACTAGTAGCAATATTTATGTTGCAGTATTGTAAACACTTTAACAAACTGACGCTAGTAGCAATATTTATGTTGCAGTATAGTAAACATTGGAACACACAGAAACTAGTAGCAATATTTATGTTGCAGTATTGTAAACACTTTAACAAACTGACGCTAGTAGCAATATTTATGTTGCAGTATAGTAAACATTGGAACAAACTGACACTAGTAGCAATATTTATGTTGCAGTATTGTAAACACTTTAACAAACTGACGCTAGTAGCAATATTTATGTTGCAGTATAGTAAACATTGGAACACACAGAAACTAGTAGCAATATTTATGTTGCAGTATTGTAAACACTTTAACAAACTGACGCTAGTAGCAATATTTATGTTGCAGTATAGTAAACATTGGAACAAACTGACACTAGTAGCAATATTTATGTTGCAGTATAGTAAACATTGGAACACACTGATACTAGTAGCAATAATTAGGTTGCAGTATTGTAAACATTGGAACACACTGAAACTAGTAGCACTATTTAAGTTGCAGTATAGTAAACACTGGAACAAACTGAACTAGTAGCAATATTTATGTTGCAGTATAGTAAACATTGGAAGACACTCAAACTAGTAGCATTTTATGTTGCAGTATTGTAAACACTTTAACAAACTGACGCTAGTAGCAATATTTATGTTGCATTATAGTAAACATTGGAACACACTGAAACTAGTAGCAATATTTATGTTGCAGTATTGTAAACACTTTAACAAACTGACGCTAGTAGCAATATTTATGTTGTAGTATAGTAAACATTGGAACAAACTGACACTAGTAGCAATATTTATGTTGCAGTATAGTAAACATTGGAACACACTGACACTAGTAGCAATAATTAGGTTGCAGTATTGTAAACATTGGAACACACTGAAACTTGTAGCAATATTTAAGTTGCAGTATTGTAAACACTTTAACAAACTGACGCTAGTAGCAATACTTATGTTGCATTATAGTAAACATTGGAACACACAGAAACTAGTAGCAATATTTATGTTGCAGTATAGTAAACATTGGAACACACTGAAACTAGTAGCAATATTTATGTTGCAGTATTGTAAACACTTTAACAAACTGAAACTAGTAGCAATATTTATGTTGTAGTATAGTAAACATTGGAACAAACTGACACTAGTAGCAATATTTATGTTGCAGTATAGTAAACATTGGAACACACTGACACTAGTAGCAATAATTAGGTTGCAGTATTGTAAACATAGGAACACACTGAAACTTGTAGCAATATTTAAGTTGCAGTATTGTAAACACTTTAACAAACTGACGCTAGTAGCAATATTTATGTTGCATTATAGTAAACATTGGAACACACAGAAACTAGTAGCAATATTTATGTTGCAGTATAGTAAACATTGGAACACACTGAAACTAGTAGCAATATTTATGTTGCAGTATTGTAAACACTTTAACAAACTGACGCTAGTAGCAATATTATTGTTCCAGTATAGTAAACATTGGAACACACTGAAACTAGTAGCAATATTTATGTTGCAGTATTGTAAACACTTTAACAAACTGACGCTAGTAGCAATATTTATGTTTCAGTATAGTAAACATTGGAACACACTGAAACTAGTAGCAATATTTATGTTGCAGTATAGTAAACATTGGAACACACTGAAACAAGTAGCAATATGTATGTTGCAGTATTGTAAACACGTTAACAAACTCACGCTAGTAGCAATATTTATGTTGCAGTATAGTAAACATTGGAACACACTGAAACTAGTAGCAATATGTATGTTGCAGTAGTGTAAACACGTTAACAAACTCACGCTAGTAGCAATATTTATGTTGCAGTATAGTAAACATTGGAAGACACTCAAACTAGCAGCATTTTATGTTGCAGTATTGTAAACACTTTAACAAACTGACGCTAGTAGCAATATTTATGTTGCTGTATAGTAAACATTGGAACACACTGAAACTAGTAGCAATATTTATGTTGCAGTATTGTAAACACTTTAACAAACTGACGCTAGTAGCAATATTTATGTTGCAGTATAGTAAACATTGGAACAAACTGACACTAGTAGCAATATTTATGTTGCAGTATAGTAAACATTGGAACACACTGACACTAGTAGCAATAATTAGGTTGCAGTATTGTAAACATTGGAACACACTGAAACTTGTAGCAATATTTAATTTGCAGTATTGTAAACACTTTAACAAACTGACGCTAGTAGCAATATTTATGTTGCATTATAGTAAACATTGGAACACACTGAAACTAGTAGCAATATTTATGTTGCAGTATTGTAAACACTTTAACAAACTGACGCTAGTAGCAATATTATTGTTCCAGTATAGTAAACATTGGAACAAACTGACACTATTAGCAATATTTATGTTGCAGTATAGTAAACATTGGAACACACTGAAACTAGTAGCAATATTTATGTTGCAGTATTGTAAACACTTTAACAAACTGACGCTTGTAGCAATATTTATGTTGCAGTATAGTAAACATTGGAACACACTGACACTAGTTGCAACATTTATGTTGCAGTATTGTAAACACTTTAACAAACTGACGCTAGTAGCAATAGTTATGTTGCAGTATAGTAAACATTGGAACACACTGAAACTAGTAGCAATATTTATGTTGAAGTATTGTAAACACTTTAACAAACTGACGCTAGTAGCAATATTTATGTTGCAGTATAGTAAACATTGGAACACACTGAAACTAGTAGCAATATTTATGTTGCAGTATTGTAAACACTTTAACAAACTGACGCTAGTAGCAATATTTATGTTTCAGTATAGTAAACATTGGAACACACTGAAACTAGTAGCAATATTTATGTTGCAGTATAGTAAACATTGGAACACACTGAAACAAGTAGCAATATTTATGTTGCAGTATAGTAAACATTGGAACACACTGAAACTAGTAGCAATATATATGTTGCAGTATTGTAAACACTTTAACAAACTGACGCTAGTAGCAATATTTATGTTGCAATATAGTAAACATTGGAACACACTGAAACTAGTAGCAATATGTATGTTGCAGTAGTGTAAACACGTTAACAAACTCACGCTAGTAGCAATATTTATGTTGCAGTATAGTAAACATTGGAACACACTGAAACTAGTAGCAATATTTATGTTGAAGTATTGTAAACACTTTAACAAACTGACGCTAGTAGCAATATTTATGTTGCAGTATAGTAAACATTGGAACACACTGAAACTAGTAGCAATATTTATGTTGCAGTATTGTAAACACTTTAACAAACTGACGCTAGTAGCAATATTTATGTTTCAGTATAGTAAACATTGGAACACACTGAAACTAGTAGCAATATTTATGTTGCAGTATAGTAAACATTGGAACACACTGAAACAAGTAGCAATATTTATGTTGCAGTATAGTAAACATTGGAACACACTGAAACTAGTAGCAATATATATGTTGCAGTATTGTAAACACTTTAACAAACTGACGCTAGTAGCAATATTTATGTTGCAATATAGTAAACATTGGAACACACTGAAACTAGTAGCAATATGTATGTTGCAGTAGTGTAAACACGTTAACAAACTCACGCTAGTAGCAATATTTATGTTGCAGTATAGTAAACATTGGAACACACTGAAACTAGTAGAAATATGTATGTTGCAGTATTGTAAACACTTTAACAAACTGACGCTAGTAGCAATATTTATGTTGCAGTATAGTAAACATTGGAACACACTGAAACTAGTAGCAATATTTATGTTGCAGTATTGTAAACACTTTAACAAACTGACGCTAGTAGCAATATTTATGTTGCAGTATAGCAAACATTGGAACAAACTGACACTAGTAGCGATATTTAAGTTGCAGTATTGTAAACACATTAACAAACTGACGCTAGTAGCAATATGTATGTTGCAGTATAGTAAACATTGGAACATACTGAAACTAGTATCAATATTTATGTTGCAGTATAGTAAACATTGGAACAGACTGAAACTAGTAGCAATATGTATGTTGCAGTATTGTAAACATTGGTACAAAATGACACTAGTAGCAATATTTATGTTGCAGTATAGTAAACAATTTATGTTGCAGTATAGCAAACATTGGAACACACTGACACTAGAAGCAATATTTATGTTGCAGTATAGTAAACATTGGAACAAACTGACACTAGTAGCAATATATATGTTGCAGTATAGTAAACATTGGAACACACTGAAACTAGTAGCAATATTTATGTTGCAGTATAGTAAACAATTTATGTTGCAGTATAGTATACATTGGAACACACTGACACTAGTAGCAATATTTATGTTGCAGTATAGTAAACATTGGAACACACTGACACTAGTAGCAATATTTATGTTGCAGTATAGTAAACATTGGAACACACTGACACTAGTAGCAATATTTATGTTGCAGTATAGTATACATTGGAACACACTGACACTATGTTGCAGTATAGTATACATTGGAACACACTGACACTAGTAGCAATATTTATGTTGCAGTATAGTAAACATTGGAACACACTGACACTAGTAGCAATATTTATGTTGCAGTATAGTAAACATTGGAACACACTGACACTAGTAGCAATATTTATGTTGCAGTATAGTAAACATTGGAACACACTGACACTAGTAGCAATATTTATGTTGCAGTATAGTATACATTGGAACACACTGACACTAGTAGCAATATTTATGTTGCAGTATAGTAAACATTGGAACACACTGACACTAGTAGCAATATTTATGTTGTAGTTTAGTAAACATTGGAACAAACTGTCAATAGTAGAATTATTTAAGTTGCAGTATAGCAAACATTGGAACAAACTGACACTAGTAGCAATATTTAAGTTGCAGTATAGTTAACACTTTAACAATCTGACGCTAGTAGCAATATTTAGGTTGCAGTATAGTAAACATTGGAACACACTGAAACTAGTAGCAATATTTATGTTACAGTATAGTAAACATTGGAACAAACTGCCAATAGTAGAATTATTTAAGTTGCAGTATAGCAAACATTGTAACAAACTGACACTAGTAGCAATATTCAAGTTGCAGTATAGTAAACACTGGAACAAACTGAACTAGTAGCAATATTTATGTTGCAGTATAGTAAACATTGGAACAAACTGGCACTAGTAGCAATATTTAAGTTGCAGTATAGTAAACACTGGAACAAACTGAACTAGTAGCAATATTTATGTTGCAGTATAGTAAACACTTTAACAAACTGACGCTAGCAGCAGTATTTATGTTGCAGTATAGTAAACATTGGAACAAACTGACACTAGTAGCAATATTTAAGTTGCCGTATATTAAACACTTTAACAAACTGACGCTACTAGCAATATTTATGTTGCAGTGTAGTTAACACTGGTACAAACTGACACTAGTAGCAATATTTATGTTGCAGTATAATAAACATTGGTACAAACTGACACTAGTAGCAATATTTAAGTTGCAGTATAGTAAACACTTTAACAAACTGACGCTAGTAGCAATATTTATGTTGCAGTATAGTAAACAATGGAACAAACTGACACTAAAAGAAATATTTATGTTGGAAAATATTAAACACTGGAACAAACTGACACTAGTAGCAATATCAATGTTGGAAAATATTAAACACTGGAACAAACTGACACTAGTAGCAATATTGATTTTGCAGTATAGGAATAAATGGTACAAACTGACAATAATAGCAATATTTATGTTGCATTATAGTAAACACTTTAACAAACTGACGCTAGTAGCAATATTTATGTTGCAGTATAGTAAACAATGGAACAAACTGACACTAGAAGAAATATTTATGTTGGAAAATAGTGAACACTGGAACAAACTGACACTAGTAGCAATATTTATGTTGCAGTATAGAAAACACTGGTACAAACTGACACTAGTAACAATATTTATGTTGCAGTATAGTAAACAATGGTACAAACTGGACTTGTAGCAATATTTATGTTGCAGTATTGTAAACACTTTAACAAACTGACGCTAGTAGCAATATTTATGTTGCAGTATAGTAAACAATGGAACAAACTGACACAATAAGAAATATTTATGTTGGAAAATAGTAAACACTGGAACAAACTGAACTAGTAGCTATATTTAAAATGCAGTATAGTTAACACTTTAACAAACTGAACTAGTAGCAATATTTATGTTGCAGTATAGTAAACATTGGAACACACTGAAACTAGTAGCAATATTTATGTTGCAGTATAGTAAACATTGGAACACACTGAAACTAGTAGCAATATTTATGTTGCAGTATAGTAAACATTGGTACAAACTGACACTAGTAGCATTATTTATGTTGCAGTTAAGTGAACACTGGAACAAACTGACATTAGTTGCAATATGTATGTTGAAGTATAGTAAACATTGGTACAAACTGACACTAGTAGCCATATTTATGTTGCAGTATAGTGAACACTGGAACAAACTGACATTAGTTGCAATATTTATGTTGTAGTATAGTAAACATTGGAACAAACTGACATTAGTTGCAATATTTATGTTGTAGTATAGTAAACATTGGAACAAACTGACACTAGTAGCCATATTTATGTTGCAGTATAGTAAACATTGGAACAAACTGACATTAGTTGCAATATTTATGTTGTAGTATAGTAAACATTGGAACAAACTGACATTAGTTGCAATATTTATGTTGCAGTATAGTAAACATTGGAACAAACTGACACTAGTAGCATTATTTATGTTGAAGTATAGCAAACATTGGAAGAAACAGTCACTACTGTGCATTTCCTGGTGCCTCGACGTCTAATATGAATCGATATTTCTTTTATTGCTTGCTCTATGTTTTCATACCTGATATGGTTAGATAGAATGAAAATAGACGTTCCCGGATCTGTTTACAATCTTGCCGTAGCCATCTGTTAACCCTCACAAAGCCCAAAATGTTGACCCCCTGGTTACATTGTAAACGTAAACATAAAACAACATTGCGGCGTTATTTTTAACAATTGTCGTCTGCTCATGACTGTTTCTGGTTCGGATGTACCAAGTAAAACGTAGGCCATGCAATATGGTATTGTTATTCAATGGTCAGCACTCCAAGCAATCGATCCTACTTTACTTTTATTTTAGAATGAAAATTATTATTTGTCTTTGCCAAGCTTATATATATATATATAGCGGGTGGCTACGGCAAGATTATAGACGGATCCAGAAGCGTCTGTTTTCATTCTATCTAATCACATAAGGTATGAAAATATATAGAAAGTAACAAAACAAAATCTCGATTCATATTCGACGTGTAGGCACTCTGAAATGCACAATAGTAGCATTATTTATATTGTAGTGTAGTGAACATTGAAATAAACTGACAATATTGACATTATTAATTTTGTAGAAGAACGGTGATGCTTCTGGTACTTTTGACGTGTTTCACTGCCTCGCAAGCTGCATCACCGGTGACAATAACTGACAGCTGGAATGGTGGATTCAAAGGAACATTCGATGTTTACACTGATCACGTCGTCCACGGATGGAAAGTTCACATTGTGTTTTCGAAACCTATTGATTTACTAGAGGTATGCACACAAATCTTAAAACCGATATCGCAGAACCGTTGATTCATTTACGGTTTCTATCCTGAAACTATTTGGATATAGACATTCCTAACCATGCCCTTTCCATAATAAATCACGACTAGTTGAAGGCGAATCTCAACACCTTTAATAATGCTTATACAGTACAGCGTTGCTTACACGTATATAGACTAACTACCAGCTCAACACGGTCACACAACAATGCTAGCATTGCTTGGACGTGTATATAGACTAGGAACAAGCTCACAGCTATGCTAGCATTGCTTGGACTTGTATATAGACTAGGTACAATCTCACAGCTATGTTAGCATTGCTTGGACGTGTACAATACCACAGCAAAACAGCTAAACACGGTCACACAACAATGCTAGCATTGCTTGGACGTGTATATAGACTAGGTACAACTTCGCAGCTATGCTAGCATTGTTTGGACGTGTATATAGACTAGGTACAACCTCACAGCTATGCTAGCATTGCTTGGACGTGTACAATACCACAGCAATGTTAGCATTGCTTGAACGTGTATGTAGACTAGGTACAATATCACAGCTTTGTTAGCATTGCTTGGACGTATATATAGACTAGGTACGATCTCACAGCTATGTTAGCATTGCTTGGACGTGTACAATACCACAGCAAAACAGCTAAACACGGTCACACAACAATGCTAGCATTGCTTGGACATGTATATAGACTAGGTACAACCTCACAGCTATGCTAGCATTGCTTGGACGTGTATATAGACTAGGTACAACCTCACAGCTATGCTAGCATTGCTTGAACGTGTATGTAGACTAGGTACAATCTCACAGCTATGTTAGCATTGCTTGGACGTGTATGCAGACTAGATACAATCCCACAGCTATGTTAGCATTGCTTGAACGTATATGTAGACCAGGTACAATCTCACAGCTATGCTAGTATTACTTGGACGTATATATAGACTAGGTACAATCTCACAGCTATGTTAGCATTGCTTGGACGTATATGTAGACTAGATACAATCCCACAGCTATGTTAGCATTGCTTGAACGTATATGTAGACCAGGTACAATACCACAGCTATGCTAGTATTACTTGGACGTATATATAGACTAGGTACAATCTCACAGTTATGCTAGCATTGCTCGGACGTTTATATAGATTAGATACAATACCACAGCTATGTTCGCATTGCTTGGACGTGTACAATACCACAGCAATGTTAGCATTGCTTTGACGAATATGTACACTAGGTACAATCTCACAGCTATGCTAGTATTGCTTGGACGTGTGTTAGACTAGGTACAATCCCACAGCTATGTTAGCATTGCTTGGACGTATATACAGACCAGGTACAATCTCACAGCTATGCTAGCATTGCTTGGACGTATATGTACACTAGGTACAATCCCACAGCTATGTTAGAATTGCTTGGACGTATATATAGACTAGGTACAATCCCACAGCTATGTTAGCATTGCTTGGACGTATATATAGACTAGGTACAATCTCACAGCTATGCTAGCATTGCTTGGACGTGTATGTAGACTAGGTACAATCCCACAGCTATGTTAGCATTGCTTGGACGTGCATGTAGACTAGGTAAAATCCCACAGCTATGTCAGCATTGCTTGGGCGTGTATATAGACTAGGTACAATCTCACAGCTATGTTAGCATTACTTGGACGTGTATATAGACTAGGTACAATCCCACAGCTATATCAGCATTGCTTGGACGTGTATATAAACTAGTCACAATCTCACAGCTATGCTAGCATTGCTTTGACGTGTATGTAGACTAGGTACAATCTCACAGCTATGTTAGCATTGCTTGGACGTATATGTAGACTAGGTACAATCCCACAGCTATGTTAGCATTGCATGGACGTATATATAGACTAGGTACAATCCCACAGCTATGTAAGCATTGCTAGGACGTATATGTAGACTAGGTACAATCCCACAGCTATGTTAGCATTGCTTGGACGTGTATGTAGACTAGGTACAATCCCACAGTTAGGCTAGCATTGTTTGGACCTGTATGTAGACTAGGTACAATCCCACAAGTATGTTAGCATTGCTTGGACGTGTATGTAGACTAGGTACAATCTCACAGCTATGTTAGCATTGCTTGGACGTATATTAGACTTGGTACAATCCCAAAGCTATGTTAGCATTGCTTGGATGTATATATAGACTAGGTACAATCCCACAGCTATGTTAGCATTGCTTCGACGTATATGTAGACTAGGTACAATCCCACAGCTATGTTAGCATTGCTTCGACGTGTATGTAGACTAGGTACAATCCCACAGTTAGGCTAGCATTGCTTGGACGTGTATGTAGACTAGGTACAATTTCACAGTTATGCTAGGATTGCTTGGACGTATATGTAGACTAGGTACAATCTCACAGCTATGTTAGCATTGCTTGGACGCATATGTAGAATAGGTACAATCTCACAGCTATGTTATCATTGCTTGGACGTGTATGTAGACTAGGTACAATCTCACAGCTATGCTAGCATTGCTTGGACGTATATATAGACTAGGTACAATCTCACAGCTATGTTAGCATTGCTTGGACGTATATGTAGACTAGGTACAATCTCACAGCTATGTTAGCATTGCTTGGACGTGTACAATACCACACCTATGTTAGCATTGCTTGGACGTGTATGTAGACTAAGTACAATCTCACAGCTATGTTAGCATTGCTTGGACGTGTACAATCCCACACCTATGTTAGCATTGCTTGGACGTGTATGTAGACTAAGTACAATCTCACAGCTATGTTAGCATTGCTTGGACGTGTATGTAGACTAGGTACAATCTCACAGCTATGCTGGTATTACTTGGACGTATATGTACACTAGATACAATCCCACAACTATGTTAGCCTTGCTTGGACGTGTATATAGGCTAGTTAATTCCAGTTATCATAGCATTGCTGGGACGTATATGCTTGGTCTCCCGAACGGTGAATTAACAGGGATAATGTCACACACCAATATATGTTAGCATTGTTGACATTGTCTAGGCACGATCACAAGCATTGCTTATAAGTATACGAGACATGTTCTCACAGTTACATATTATATCCTTGCTTATAAGTACATATATACAAGAGTTAGTCGCAAAGCTATGTATGTATATATGGACCAGGTAATTGTTTACAAGGGTATAGAGACTAAGTAAAGGTCACACAGCTATATGTGTTAGCATTGTTCGCAAGTATATATAGACTAGATAAAGGTCACACAGCTATATGTGTTAGAATTGTTCGCAAGTATATATAGACTAAATAAAGGTCACACAGCTATATGTGTTAGCATTGTTCACAAGTATATATAGTCTATATAAAGGTCACACAGCTATATGTGTT
Source organism: Cyrtodaria siliqua (assembly GCA_037043455.1). NCBI lineage: Eukaryota > Metazoa > Mollusca > Bivalvia > Adapedonta > Hiatellidae > Cyrtodaria > Cyrtodaria siliqua. The sequence continues at coordinate 81,226 of JAWPHD010010659.1, forward strand.
AGCATTGTTCACAAGTATATATAGACTAGATAAAGGTCACACAGCTATATGTGTTAGCATTGTTCACAAGTATATTTAGACTAGATAAAGGTCACACAGCTATATGGGTAAGCATTGTTCACAAGTATATATAGACTAGATAAAGGTCACACAGCTATATGTGTTAGAATTGTTCGCAATTATATATAGACTAGATAAAGGTCACACAGCTATATGTTTTAGCATTGTTCGCAAGTATATATAGACTAGATAAAGGTCACACAGCTATATGTGTTAGCATTGTTCGCAAGAATATATAGACTAGATAAAGGTCACACAGCTATATGTGTTAGAATTGTTCGCAAGTATATATAGACTAAATAAAGGTCACACAGCTATATGTGTTAGCCTTGTTCACAAGTATATATAGACTAGATATAGGTCACACAGATATATGGTCACACAGCTATATGTGTTAGCATTGTTCACAAGTATATATAGTTTTCTGTTAAGTGAAACGGCGGGTAACTTTGACGAACATTTTCTGACGGAAATACGCTATTTGACGGAACAATGGGAGCGTGACTACGAAGACCTGAATGCGAATTTTGAAAACCACGGCAACCGACCGGAACCAGAATCAACGACAAGCCTAAACTCAGCAATAACGTTGGTGGAAGTGGTCAAGATTGTGTCTGACGCAAAATGTGGGAAGGCCGTAGGCTACGAAAACGTACCGAATGAAATTTTAAAACTTGAAGGACTTATCCCCTTGTTACACAAACTATTCTGTGCATGCTTCGAATACAACATTATCCCGACAGCTTGGTACAAAACTATTATACACCCGATCCTGAAAAATGGCAAGAATCCAGCAGATCCCTTAGGGCATAGAGGTATAAACCTAATGTCGACAATTGCTAAACTGTTTAATGGAATTCTCAACGTAAGAATAGTAAACTTTTTAAACATGAACAACATTCTTTGTGAAGAGCAAAACGGTTTTCGTAAACTGAGATCATGTCTTGACCATATTTATTCTCTTACCACCATTATTCGTAGTAGAAAGTTGAGAAAACAGCCTACGTTTCTGTGTTTTATAGACTTTGCCAAGGCATTTGATTCAGTAAATAGAGAGTGTCTCTGGTTTAAATTAATAAATGTCGGAATTTCTGGTAAAATGTACAATATAATCAAATCTCTGTTTAAAAGCATAGAAGCATGCGTACGAGTTAATAACATGTTAACAGACTGGTTCTCGGTTAACTCCGGTGTTGTGCAGGGAAATAATCTCGCACCTACAATATTTTCGATATTCGTTAACGACATTGCATCAGAAATAAACAGTCTTAACACTGGTGTTCAACTTTTAAATGGAGAACGACTCAGTTTACTGATGTACGCAGATGATTTTGTTTTAATAGCGGAGACACCAGAAGACCTTCAAATAAGGGACCGGGCAATATTTATTGGGGGGTTGGGACCGGTGCAAAATGGCATGGGACAGGTACTTTTTTTGTCGCGACAAACCATGGGACGATACTTTTTTTTCCGCTTGCTTGCCATGGGACGTACACTTTTTTTAAAGTCAAATTCTTTCCCCCAAAGAAAAACTTTAAACAATTACAAATATTGAAGCGCCTGTTTTTATAATATCCGCGGAATCCCGAAAAAAGCCGCGAAATAAATTCGGAATTCCGGTCTTCGGAGTAATGGACATAGGTTTTAATAGAAAATAATTCGGACTTCGGAAAAAATAAAAAATAAATTCCACGGACAGATTCATTTTTCTTCGGACAAAATTGTCCGAATATGTATTTCTTCGGAAAACATTCAGGCATCAGCAATAGTTTAGAAACTATTCGGACATCGGTATTTCCTTCGGAAAATATTCGGGCATCGGTATCACTTTCGGAAAATATTTGGACACCGGCATTTCTTCGGAAAATATGCTGACATCGGCATTTTCTCAGACATCGGCATTTCTTTCGGAAAATATTCGGACATTGGTATTGCTTTCGGAAAATATTCAGACATCCGCATTTATTCAGAAAATATTCGGACAGAAATAATCTTTAAAATTAAAAAACAATTAAAATTTATTTTTGAATAAAGAAAAGCGGAACAAATTCTACTTTTTACTAATCGTTCTTTCCTCTTATTAGACATGTATCCGATTTCTGATTTTCTTTGACAAAATTACGATTTTTCGATTTGGTTCAGAAAATATTCAGATTTAATTTGTGTTTACCAGTAGAAAAACATCTCAATTCTGTTGTTGAAATTATTCCAATTCCTGCTTGATTTCCGGAACAGTCTGTTTTTCTTTCGAAAAACTTCGCTTTCAAATTTCTGCAGAAGCAAATCTGTTAATTATATTAGTCATGCATATTGACAAAAGGTTCATTATAAATGGCCTTCTGCAAATGTATATAATGTATTATTTCAATTTGTATTCATATAGTAAAAATTAACCTTGTAACTACCAGTTTTGAAGAGCTTTTTCTACATTAGGCGAACGTGTTCGTGTCCGAAATGACCTGCTGAGTTACGTCCCTTATATGCATTATCGCCATTTACATAAAATGAAAACAAATTTTGTTGCACGGATCACATTCAATATAACTTGTTTTTGTTGAATGTTATACATGTAGCGAACTGGAAATACAGTACAGTACTGAATCAATGTAATGTAGACTGTATTATGTATATTAGAATACCTGTTCGGTTTAAAATAATTATATTCTTATACATGTACATATAAACAATTTATGCAGACTTATTAAACAGGGACTGTATGTTAAAATAATAATAATAATAGACTTTATTTATTGAGGGTAACACATTTAGTTTGTGAACTAATCTTCCATGTGGCCCTCTAGCAGGTCTTGCTATTAATTAAGCTCACACAATGCTTTGAAAGCTTAAGCATCATGCATAAATTCTATCGGAATCTTGAATACGTTTTTAATAATAAGACACTTTACTTTTGTCATACATCAACAGTACATGCTGCTGTATATCCATGCTTTTATGGTATCCTGCATGAATAATGTACATGTATATCCTTGTTTTATAAGTTAATGTATCACTCCTAGGTCACTTTTAAAAACAATATTTCATAATTATTTATTATTGTTCCAAATAAATATGCCAGATATTTCTGTATAAACACACTCACTTGTGTTTGAATATAGAAGCACTAGTTCCATTGGCTAAAAAAAGTCACATGACTAACTGTAACACAGTCAGCTCCTAAGGACTTAATTAATTTACACATCAGAGTAACATTATAGCATATGAGTATCATAAATTTATTAGTATGAGTGCTGGATATCTGTATTTAATTAGCTTATCTCAAGTATTCATGATCAAAAGTGTATCATGAATATAAGTTAGTTACAGGGTCCTAAGACTCTGATTAGTACTAAATAATCTGGGAATAAGATTTTTAATTCTTTCTGTAAATAAGCACTTACAATATATACATAAAACACTTTTATAGTGTAGAATTTCTGTGTATCAAAAAGAAAAGATCTAACTAGCACAAAAATTGACTGTCATAATTATATGGCCTAACATGTGCTAAGAATGACGTAAAACACCATTCAAAGTAACTTGTTAGAGAAGAGCACACGTTGCATAACAGTTTCTAAGTTAAAAAAAATACCTTTCACGAATCCTAGACTAGTTGTAAATTTCGCGTTAAATTAAATGCATTTGGTGTATATGTGTAAAATACATAAATTTCACCGCAAATGTTTCAATTGAAAAAATAACTTAAATGATGCTGAAAATGAATAATGTTAAACATTTCTAAGTTCTTTTCCGAATCAAAAATGACTATGTCCTTACACTGAAGCAGTTTCCAAATGATAAATCGACTAAGTTCTCATTTGCCGAAAAAGTATGTAATGTCCGAATATTGTTCGCAGCAAAAAAATCCGAAGTCCGACAGATATTCCGAAGAAATGTATGGTTTCCGAATTCGGACTTATTTCCGAACATTTTATGTAATTTCCGATATATTTCCACGGAAATCTTTGGAATTCCGATTCCAGACGGGTATAATAATAAATGAGTGATATTAGACCATAAAAGGCTCCCCATACCAAAAACATAAGGCTTCTGGCGACAGCTTGCTGCAACTCTGCGGCAAACATTGCTGCAAATTGCGGAGGACAAGATTGTGTCAAAGTTGCAGTACACTTTTCCAATGCAAATGAAATATGCAGCAAACAAATATATGCAAATGAGGTTCTGGTGATGTTCACCGCAACTTTGCGGCAGACCCCCATTTGCATTGTAAAAGTGTGCGGCAACTTCTCAGCACACTTCATTTGCATACCACTTTTAGCTGTAATCTTTTGGCGATGCTTGCTGCTACTTTGATGCAGACCTCATTTACATTGCAAACATTTGCAACAATTTTATGCAAATGAATTGAATTGAATTGGGGGTTTAAGGTGCACCAACACATGAAAAGGTTATATGGCGCCTAACAGGCATGAACATGCCAGGGCTCATCTTCCATATACATCAAGATAAAATATGGAAAATGGGCATAGAACTTTTCTCACCCTGAACTGCAGAGTTGCTGCAAATTCTATCGTAGAAACTCCATTTATGCTGGAGCCACGTTATTGTTTTTCTGCCACTGCTCTTTTGATGCGAGCGAGATAGCACCTGAAACAATGCAGGGATCATGATGAAGACCTTTTTTGTTCATGTTCATTAAAGGTCTTCATCAGGTTTCAGGTGCTATCTCGCTCGCATCAAAAGTTTGTCGTGATGTTCTGTGAATAAAGAAACATCTGAATTTAAAAGATTGTGGTGATATTAAGGCGTGCAATAAAAAAAAATAATCGGATTGGTAAAATTTGTCGCGATGTTGTGGTGAACGTTGCAAATAAATAAATGTTTCTGGCAAATGTATAGCTTTCTGGCGTGTTTGCGGCAAATTCGACAAAGATTACCATAATGTTTGCGGCAACATCACCGCTAGTGGCGAACATTGGGCGACATTTAAGAATTGTTATGGTGAACAAAATTGTTCACTGCAGGCTTGCAGCAAACCTCATTTGGTAAGGAGATTCTGGGCATCGGGAATGGTGGAAAATGGCATGGGACAGGTACTTTTTTTGTCGCGACAAACCATGGGACGATACCTTTTTTTTCGTTTCCTTGCCATGGGGACGTACATTTTTTTTTGTATAACATTTTTATTTGCACCGGTCCCAACCCCCCGATAAATATTGCCTGGTCCCTAATGCTAAACACTCTTTACAACTGGACAAATAGGTGGCGCCTTGCAATTAACATTGACAAAACCAAGGTCATGCACTGCAGGAAACAAAACAGCAAACAGACAGACTTTCATTTTAAATTCGGGGACTTAGATATTGCAGCCGTGAGTTCGTACCGTTATCTGGGATTTGATATAAACGAATCACTTAATTACACACATGGTGTGAAAATACTTAACGACGCAGGCGGCAGGTCACTCGGTGCGCTTACGGCCAAGCATTTTGCAAACAAGGGATTTAATTTTAACACTTACGAAAAACTATATAATAGTACAGTTATTCCGGTCACCGATTATGCCGCAGGTGTGTGGGGCTATAAACAATACGATTATCTGGACAGGCTGCAACACAAAGCCATTCGAAACATTTCTCGGTGTGGGAAGGCAAACGTCATTGGCGGCTCTAGATGGAGATACAGGGTGGACAGCCCACGGTTAAGACGACACTGCGACATAATTCGTTTATGGCACAGACTGGTAAGGTTACCGCCAAATCGAATAGCTCATCGTGTGTTAATGTGGGACCTTAACAACACTGTACATTTAAGAGACACTTGGTGTTCAGATTTGAAAGTCATACTAGATGAATGCAACATTGTCAACTTTTTTGAAATTGACATCGTTAAAAATGTGTCTCTTCGTTATTTATTAAATATTGTTAAAACAAAGTTGAAAACAAAAACTCACTACGAATTGGCAAGCTTATGTGATAAACTCACCAAAACTAAGGACTTATAAACAGTTTAAAACCGACTATACACGAGAACACTATTTAGACAGGCAGTTGTCGTTTAAACAGCGATCAGCCATTGCTCGTTTCAGATGTGGTGTTTTCCCCCTCGCTGTTGAGCTCGGTCGATACAGACGTCCCCAAGTACCGATTGAGAACAGGCTATGTAAAACGAGTGATGAAAGGAAAGTTGAAGATGAAACGCACTTCCTGGTAACGTGTAAATATTACCACGAGCTTCGAAATAAACCATTTTGGCGATACTGTGGAACTGGTAGTGACACTGATGTTTTCAACAATATAATGAAAAATGTAGATTGTAAAATATTAGCAAACTTTTTAATTGAAGCATTTGATGAACGTATTGAACTACTTAAACGCTAAGACAGAACAATAACTGTGTGTGTTAAATGTGATTAAAGGCGTATTTATGCATGATACACTCTTAACTGTCATTTAACTGTATATAAAATAGAATCAGTATTCCAAGCTGTGAAATCATTATATAGGATCTGATTATAACTATACAAGGAACAGTTCTACAATAAAAGAGTTTCAATCAACTGAGTGTATAATACGTTGGTTAAACAGAACGTTTGTAACAGTTAATATTGCCAGGAAGATGGCAATGAAATAAACACTCAATGACCATAATTTGTTAAAATGATAGTGCTTCGTAAGCCTCTGCAGGCTGGCTGTTTAACTAATATTGCTTTTAAATGTTGTATTACATGTAGATTGTTGTAAACAGGGTGCACTTTAATAAATAAAATATATATATATAATATATATATATATAGCGCTAGATACAGGTCACACAGCTATATGTGTTAGAATTGTTCGCAAGTATATATAGACTAGATAATTGTCACACAGCTATATGTGTTAGAATTGTTCGCAAGTATATACAGACTAAATAAAGGGTCACACAGCTATATGTGTTAGAATTGTTCACAAGTATATATAGACTAGATATAGGTCACATAGCTTTATGGTCACACAGCTATATGTGTTAGCATTGTTCACAAGTATATATAGGGCTAGATAAAGGTCACACAGCTATGTGTTAGAATTGTTCGCAAGTATATATAGGCTAGATAAAGGTCACACAGCTATATGTGTTAGCATTGTTCACAAGTATATATAGACTAGATAAAGGTCACACAGCTATGTGTGTTAGCATTGTTCACAAGTATATATAGACTAGATAAAGGTCACTACACAAAGAACAACCGGCTATATGTGTTAGCATTGTTCACAAGTATATATAGACTAGATAAAGGTCACACAGCTATATGTGGTTAGCATTGTTCACAAGTATATATAGACTAGATAAAGGTCACACAGCTATATGTGTTTAGCATTGTTCACAAGGTTATATTTAGACCTAGATAAAGGTCACCCAGCTATATGTGTTAGAATTGTTCGCAATTATATATAGACTAGATAAAGGTTCACACAGCTATATGTGTTAGCATTGTTCACACGTATATTTAGACTAGATAAAGGTCACACAGCTATAAGTGTTAGAATTGTTCGCAATTATATATAGACTAGATAAAGGTCACACAGCTATATGTTTTAGCATTGTTCGCAAGTATATATAGACTAGATAAAGAGTCACACAGCTATATGTGTTATCATTGTTCGCAACGTATATATAGACTATATAAAGGTCCACCACAGCTATATGTGTTAGCATTGTTCACAAGTATATTAGACTAGATAAAGGTCACACAGCTATATGTATTAGAATTGTTCGCAATTATATATAGACTAGATAAAGGTCACATAGCTATATGTGTTTAGCATTTGTTCGCATGTTATATATAGACTAGATAAAGGTTCACACAGCTATATGGTCACACAGCTATATGTGTTAGCATTGTTCACAAGTATATATAGACTAGATGCAACTATACACAAGTTTTATAATTGCTTAAAAGTATGTATTTGCCTATTAAAGCTGCCTTGCTGGTTAGTAGAATAGTACATGTCCTGATTTCTTTGTTTACACTGTCCGGTTTTATTGGGATTACAATAGGTAACTGTGAGGTTTGGTGTACCCTAGAACCTGGATTTAAAACCCCCAGCGGCCTTTTTTGCCACTGACTGACCGTTACAAGGCGGTAGCCCTATTATCTATCCTTTTGTGTTTGTGATGTCTTATTTGGCATTTTATTCATCTTTAAAGTTGATCTTTGATTCTGGAGTGTGTTTGGGTGCATTGGACTGTCGTCCCTTAAATGCTACTTTTTCCCTGTTCGTTGTTAATCTATAATCTAACAGATAGCAGTGCAGTGAAACACCGGTGTGAAGCAATCGTATACAAGTATACACGTAATATCGATATTCAATAAACATAAAATACATGACACGACTTCAAAACGGCAATAAAATAGTCCACGAGTTTTGATTTTTAATCCTGTTCAATTACTGAGATAATTGATCACTTCATTCTATCATTTCAGGCATGGACAGCAAAAGTCATCCACTGCCCCTAATTAATTTTTTCAATATATTAATAAAACATGCCCCCCCTTTGAAAAAATAGACCTCAACCCGACGTACTAGTGGACCTTCAGCAGATTCAGCCAAACTGACACGATTTGATCAGACTGGTAGCGAGTTGCTGTATACCCTTTCATCGTTTCTGTTATAGCATTGTAACTATATCTTTTCTTGATATAACTTATACATGAAAAGCTTAACATAACAGTTAAGTAACTACTCATTGAATAAGTAAGAACATACTGTCCATCTCTGTCCCTTCTGCTAATAATCTACTTCACAGGATGACCTTATGATTGGTGATGCATAACTCAAGTAAATGAAACAATACGTAATGCATTTACATAAGTTTAATGCAACTTTAACAATATTTAAATACATGGTACACATTATCTAAAAAATACAAGCGAATACACAATGAACTATGAAAAGAATGTTCTCATGAGAACGTTTAAGACGTTCTTAGTATATGTTATAAAGATACGAATGTAAAGTAAAACACATATAGTTTTTAAAGCTATAACAATGTTGATCTATGATCTAGATCGATAACTGTGATGCGCGAAATGCTCGTGAAGATGTGAATGCCGCATTCAAATGGTTGATTGCATCTACATGCCTTTCTGTATGTTTTATTATCAGATTATGTTGATTAACCTCCACTGAGATTGTGGGTGATGTTCCTCCAGTGAGGACTGATGACGGGCCCACCTTGTGTCCCCGGGGGTTGTCGTTAATAAAACCTGGCCATGCTGCGCAGGTATGGGGACCGTCTCCACCGCTCGTAAACGTTAATCGTGGAAGCTTAGCTCCACCTCCGAATAGCCAAACCTGGATGGCTTATCCAAACCCTTGATGGCTTATATCCTGGATGGCTTAGGCTGTAAGTATACATACGTTTTAGATGTCGGTTGACAAACATAACAATCTTGCATAATTATCCATTACCCAAACAAATCATTATTCAATAAATATATGTAAGCTGTACTAATGATGAGTAGCAATGTATACATATTCTACAACGCCATGTATACGCCATGTACCGTCGCTGTTAAGCAATGCCCTTAATACATGTAATATAAACATTATCAAATCACTCGTATACACTCAAGTTGATATGAAAACGCAACACGGGAATTTCCGCTATATATTGTATGTACAAATATGCTGCTTTTAATCGAATGGTACATGGCTACGTAAGACCTTTCCCTTTTGGAAAAAAATACTAAAACAACAAATAATACGGCAAAAAGTATTCCTTCAATGTTTCATTATTCACAGAGTACGCGTTTGGCTCAATCATGTGAGCAAACTTAGGATGCAACATTTTGCAAACTATTTACCGTTAAATACAGTACTGAACTAGCTCAATTTTTCAAAGAGCTACTTCAACATTTATGAAGTTCTTGTTACAACGTGTAGTGTGATTAAAACGTCTACAACACCACAGTTGTGTCCCTTTCCTCTAGTTAACTGCAACTTTCTTTTTAAAAAAACATCTTGGGGATTTCTTTGGAATATTATGTGCAATTAAGTGTGCAGTATATACAATATATAGCGGAAATTCCCGTGTTGCGTTTTCATATCACTTGAGTGTATTACACTCACTGAGTTATGCATGCACGCATGTCAACTAATGACCACATTATACAACGCTATGCATACGCATAACATTTATCCTAGTCACTCATCTCATTGTTAACTAATGTTAACACTCGTGTATTACAATCACT